>JASDQU010586072.1:33166-43465 GCA_032191745.1 Picea mariana | reverse complement strand
TGCAACCAAACCCGATGCTTCATCCCTTTGCGCAATTCTTTCCATCACCCTCCAAGTGACCACGGGTTGTGACCCTGTGCTTATTTCCAAAGCGCTTTCGGCATTCGCGAATGGAAAGAGTTAATCCTTGTTGATTAAAAGTTGTGAGGGGTGAGGTGGCGAGGAGCCTAATCGTGCACCATGTGTCCGCTTTTGATGGACAGCTGAGATCTTCTTCGGCGATGCTGTGGGCCCAGGCTCTGGGCGCCCTCGGCACTTCGCGACTCGCGGCTGGAAGAGGCTGGTCCTCGATCTTAAAAGTTGCGAGGGGCGAGGTGGCGAGGAGCCTAATCGCGCACCACATGTCCACTTCTGATGGATGACTGAGATATTCTTCGACGATGCTGTGGGCCCAGGCTCTGGGCGCCCTCGGCACTTCGTGACTCGCGGCTGGAAGAGGCTGGTCCTTGATCTTAAAATTTGTGAGGGGCGAGGTGGTGAGGAGCCCAATTGCGCACCATGTGTTCGCTTCAGATGGACGGTTGAGATCTTCTCGTCAATACATAAGTGCTATCCCTTGCGCTAATCCTGGCGCAAATCTCCTAACCGTGATTACCCGCCAATCGTTGATCTACTCTATGTATGGATCCTAGTCGTTGATGACATAACTTCGCCCGCTCGCTTGATTGGAAGCCGTAAAACGAGATTTCTCCATGCTGCGCTCGGGCGCTTCTCGTGTAACTCGCAGACCTGAATGCTCTCGAGCCCAAGACAAGAATTATCACTAACATTTGGCTCCATGGGGGATAGAGTCATCCCTGTGATGCTCTAAGAACTCCTTCTGCAGCTTCAGTGCCTTGCTATTGGGCTATGGAGTCACTTATTAGGCCGAAAAAATACAAAAAGAAACTAAACGAAGAACTAAAAAACAATATTTACAAATAGAGGAGCCGTCTAAGGCTCAAATAAAACATTTTTTCAGAAAATGCCCATTCACTGGGCTGTTGAAAACTTCTTCACCTTCCAGATCCTGCACCCCATAGGTGTTGTTGGAGAAAATCTTAGAGATTTTAAAGGGGCCGATCTAGAGGGCGTCGAACTTTTTGTGCTTGCCTTTATCCTGTCTGGGCGTGTCCCACTTGAATACCAAATCCCCGATCTCGAATTCCTCTTTCTTGACTTTTCTGTCAAAAGCCTGCTTGATCTTCTGCTGATGACTATAAGCTGTGTCCCTCACTTGTTCTCTGCTCTGCTACACTTCCACTATCTGATGAATTCTCCTGATCATATGATCTGGTTCTCCTTCATAGTCTTGAAAGAAATTTGCCACAGGTAAGGCGATCTGGGTAGGGAAAACCGCCTCTGCTCTGTAGACTAGCTGGAACGGCGAGGTGCCCAGAGACTTCTTCGTCGTGACATGATCGGCCCACAAAGAAAATTTCAACTTTGAATCCCAGGATTTTTTGTTATCCTCTAACAATCTTTTGATGATCTTTATCAGGCTTTTGTTTGAGGATTCCTCTAAACCATTGCCCTGGGATAGTAGGGGGTGGAGTGAATTAGCGAGATCTAGAACTGCTCGCAGAACTTAATTAGAGGTTCAGATTTGAAAGAAGCATCATTATCGGTGATGATTCTGCTGGGACAACCAAATCGGGCTATGATATCCTCCAGGAAGTTGATAATTACTTTGTGGGATGCGCTTCTGGTGGGGACAGCTTCTATCCACTTGGTGAAATAATCTGTTGCAGTCAGGATCCATTTGTGCTGACCACTTGACGGAGGATGAATCTCTCCGATGAAGTCCAACCCCCACTGCTGGAAAGGGGCCGAAGCTACTATGGGTTTCAATGGCAGCAATTTGAGCTGCTGCTTTCCTGAGAACTTTTGGCATTTGGTGCAGGCTCTGATCTCTCGGAAAACATCGAGGAACAAAGTGGGCCAATAATACCTAGCTCAGAGTATCTTGTGGGCTGTGGTCTTCCAGAAATGATGACCTCCACAAAGGCCGCTATGAAAATCAAATATAACCTTCTGGGCCTCCTGTGGGTCCATGCATCTCAGAAATACCCCTATAGGATCTTTCCAGTACAAGGTTTGGTCAATGAGGCAATACCTAACTGCCTTGAGCTTTAGAGCCCTTGCTTTGCTTTTTCCCATCCCATCAGGGGACTTCAATTCTTGCAGAAAGTACAAGATATCCTTGTACCAGGAGCATGTTGCTAGGGACAGGGCACCCTAAAAATTCTTGTTGAATAACACAACTTGCTCATTGATGAAGCTAATCGCCAAGGCTTTCCAATTAGATTCAGCCAGCAACTTGTCCAAACCCTGCCCCTTTATCAACTTGGTGGGCCTAATATCCAGATCAAATTCTAGGATCTTGGCAATCCACTTTCCTCTTCTTCCATCCATGTCGGGCTGTATAAGAATGTCCTTCACAGAGGCCGAAGGAACATATGCAGTGATCTTTGAGTGCAAGACATAGACTCTGAAATCTTTGAGAGCTTTCACCAATACATAGGCCTACTTTTCCATGATCTCGTACCGGAGTTCTGCGTCTCTTAATGCCCTGCTATAGAAGGCAATAGGTTGCTCTCGCCCTTGATCATTTTTTTGCAACAAAACTACCGCTATTGTATCATAGGAAGCAAAAGAAAATATCAGGAAATCTTTGGAATAACTAGGGCTGATTAGCACAGGTGCCTCAGTCAATGCCTTCTTTATTTGGACAAAGGATTCCCTGGATTCAGTGGTCCATTTTACCTCATTTCCCTTCCTGAGAATGGTTGTGATGTGTTTCACCATCTCGGCAAAATTTGAGACGAATCTCCTCAGAAAATTAATCTTCCCCAAAAATGCCTAAATCTCTTTTTTAGATCTAGGAAGTGATAGGATCTGAATTGCTTCTACCCTGCTAGGGTCAATCCTCACTCCCTCTGCTGATACTATATGGCCCAACAGCTTCCCCTCCTTCATAGAAAACAAGGATTTCTTGGGATTTAAGGATAAACCATACCTACGACACTTCATGAAGACCTTTCTCAAGTGGCAGTAGTGATCCTTGTCTTTCTTGGAGAAGACTGTGATATCATCCAGATAGATTACCACAAACTGGTCCTTCTCCCCTATGAACGCTATATCCATGGCCCGCTGAAACGTTGCTCCTGCATTCATCAACCCAAATGGCATTTTGGCATACATGAACGTGCCCCAAGGAGTGGTGAAGGTTGTCTTCTCCCTGTCCTCAGGCATGACCGATATCTGATTATAGCCAGAAAACCCATCGATCATGTATATTCTGGAGGCACCAATTACCCTCTGCAGTATGTGTTCCATCTTAGGTAGGGGGTAATTGTCTTTCTTTGAGCTTCTGTTGAGATTCCTAAAATCAACACAGAGTCTGATTTCTCCACTCTTCTTTCTTACTGGGACCAAATTGGCCACCCATTNAATAATTCGGGCATCTAACAATTTCTTCACTTCTTTCTCCATGACAGGTAGCAACATGGGATTTATCTGTCTCAACTTCTGTCTAAATGGTTTAGCCTCTTCCTTTAGTGGGATTTTGTGCTCAATGACAAATGTGTCATAGGTCTTGAGGTCTTCATATGTCCATGCAAACACATCAACGAACTCCTCTAGCAACTCAGTGTACTCGGCCTTCTGTTCTCTGGTCAAACTACTTGATAGTTTGACAAACTTGGGCTCCTCCGTTGTGCCAATGCTGCATTCGGTTGTCTCAAAATCTTCATTTGAGACCCTGCCCTTTACCGGTACATCATTCCCATCGAACAATCTTTCTAAAGGGACAATTCCTCTAGGAATGTGATTTTTGGGTAGCTGAATGATCTGATGATTAGCAATTTTACTTACAAACTCCTCAGGGCAAGGGTTGCCTTCTAGGTCAGGATCCTGGTCAATATGCAAAGCCGAAAATTCGTCCATTGATTAGAGAAACCTTTCGAGTTCAGAATCATCCTCGAACACCTTCCAATGCTTGACGTTGTCCAGCACCGAGGGCCTATATCTTATATCAACATCATTTTTTACCATAAGCGGCAGAGGAATTTTGAGCAAATTAGCTGAAACAACTAAAGAATCGACCAAAGTATTTTCTCCCCTCGGAATGAAAGAAATGTTAAAATCCAAGAAGAAATTATCAATAAGGTCCCATACTTCATTCCGATAATTTCTGAGTCAGGGATTATGGGCACGATAGGCATTCCTTACCTGCTGAATAATCAACTCAACATATCTGAGTATTGCTATTTCTTCAATTCCCATTTCCTTTGCGGCCCTCATACCCAGAACAAGGGCTTCATACTCCACCACGTTGTTGGTGGCTTCGAACTCCAGCTTATATGACAGGGACACGACTTCCTGCTATGGTGATATGAAAACCACTCCAGCGCCAGCGCCTTTGCTAGAAGAGGCTCCGTCAAAAAACATCTTCCACATAGAAGAGCTTTGAGGAGAAATCGGATGATCAGGGCTGGGATGTTTTCTTATGATTAAAGAGCTTTCAGGGGCATCGGTAAGATGCAACAAACTAGACCCCAAGTCGGTGTCAAGTGCAAAGATGGGGTGATTGGTGGGGTCTGCTTCATCACTGACAATATAGGCCAGCTAGGCTTCTCTATATAATCTCCTTTGTTCCCCTCCGAAGACCGGAATGGTGGCATATGTGAGATCCATCTGTAGTGTCCCTCCAAGTTTTTTGATCCACGATCTAGAAAATAGCATACCGAATTTGGGGGGAACGTTGGCTACTACAATATCCATGACCACACTTTTCATAGGCAACTAAAACAGGGAAACCGCCAGGTCTTTGATGACTCCTAGGCACTGCACTCTCCTTGAATCGAAGGAATATAAATCATGATAAGTTCTTGTCACCTCCAGTCCCAATTCTTCCATGACTATTTTTGGCATAAGGTTATGGGAAGCCCCTGAATCCATGAGCCAGTTATGCAGCACTTTATCATGGATGTTCAGGGATGTGGAGAAGGGGGGGATGAGTCATCTCTGTCTTCTACCATGGGACATAGGATGACGGCTGGTTTCTCATCTTGAAGGTTCACTGAGTCAGAGGAAGGCTGAGGGGACTCAGAGTGTAGCGGCTTAGAGAGGGATCGTTTAAAATATTCATTTTTAATCAGCTCAGAGATGGGGACAGGGATCCTGATCTTTTGAATTTCATGCTCAAAATTAAAAGGGGAAATGGGCTTAGGAGCTTCCCTTACCTCAGTGGCAGGTTCTTTGGCTGTTGGCAAAGCATTCTGAGTTCTCTTTTCTTTAGTTGTGGCTGTTGTAGTTTTAGCAGGTCTATCTTCTATGAGGGGTTGTATCTTCTATGAGGGGTTGTTCTGAACTGTCGAAGTCTCCTTCTTTCCTTCTCGATTTGAGATTATATTTGTTAGAAGTGTGACCTGCCCTCTGTTCTTTCTCCAACTCATGAATTTGAGCACTCATCGGTGATTCTTCATATGCAGACTGCATCAAATGGGGAAAAGGGGGAGCTTCTTCAATACAATGAATTTCAGGGTCAAACTCGTCTATCTCCTCTCTTTCCTCATGATCAACTAGGTTATTTTGGAGAGGGGCTTGAACCCTTTGATATTCTCTGTCCTTTCCCCTTTGTTCCCTCGAGAAAACCTGAGGCATATGGTTAGCAGGTCGTCTGAACCCTCTATTATCAATGTTCTAGGGATTTCTGTACATGGGCTTCCCTTCTAATTCCAACCTTTCTATCTTGGCGGCAAGTGATTTTAGTGTTCTAGCTGTCTCATCTGTCTGATGGGGCAGGGGAGAGGAACTGGATGGGGAGGCTTCGAGCCTATTCTTGGATATGTTTCTACCAGCAGCGTTCCTGAGTCAGTCAACAACCAATATGTTAGATTCTACTTCCACGGCTGCATCTTGCATGAGGGCCAGGGTAGTGGCTCTTCTCTCTTTCAGCAGTAGGCAGAAATCAGGATCAAAAGCGTTGGAGTAAGTGATCTTTGCAGAGGCTTCAGAGGGCTTTATCTCGGCAGGGATTCTGTTGTACATTTTATTAAATCTCTTGCAGAAGTCGGAGACAGACTCTCCTTCCTTTCTCTTCAATGACCCGAACTCCATCATGTAATACATGAAATCCTTTTTATCTCCCCATTGCCTCAAAAAGGCATTGTCTAGTGCTTCGATCCCATCAATAGATTCAGGAGGTAGGGCCTTGAACCATTTTATAGCCTCTCCTTGGAGACTGTGGACAAAAATTCTCATCCATACATCTGCATGCATGATGACATTGTCATATGTGAAACTGTAAAAGGCTTCTAGGTGCTCATCTGCAGTTACGTCCCCCTCACCCGTGAATTTGGGTAGTTGCTTGAGGTAACCATCTGTCGGGAGGGCATTGAGGGGCTGAGGTAACACAAGGGGAGCATACCTAGTGACTATAATAGCTTCCATTCTGGTCATAGGGGGATTAGCACTAGCCATAGGAATATTAGGTGGTGGAGAACTTGGAGGAGAAGGAGTTCGCGAAGGGGCTGTGGAAAATGAGAGTGGGTTCAAGGAGAAGGCTAACGAGCTCAAGTCAGCAAGCGCTCCTCCTTGTGCAAGAGTAGGGAAATATTCTGTGGTCGTGGGTCTGTGCCGATAAACAGCTTCAAAGGAGAGGGGGGTGACAAGGATTTCTCCCTCTAGTCCCAGACCAGGAGGGGAAAACTCAGCAGGAACGCTCCCAAAATTCAGGAAACGAGAAACCTCTGAAGGAGGTCTATCAAGAAACTGAGGAGGAGAAAAAGGAGCTCTTACAGAAGGAAAAGGAAGATTACCTGTTTCGGCAGTGGAAGCTTCTTCTTCAGGGGCCTTTCCTTTTCTGAGAACCACCTCCGGATCAGTTACAAGTGTAGCTAGAGGCAGTTGTGGATGTGACCGCGTATGCCTGCCTCTAGAAGCCACAATTAAAATAGCGGGCTCGCTTCAATGGAGTCGTCACAATGGAGTTGCCAGGTGCATAGTAGCAATCTCAATAGTTATGATATCTGATGCACCTTCAGAATCAGCTGATCGTTGTCGTTTAATCCTGGGGAAAATATTCAACTTCGTTCTCGGCAGCGGTTCCAGAAATGTTGGCGATGGAAGTCACTCCTGGATTGCTAGTAGGAGCAGAGCCCGATGCCCATCAGTTTTATGTCACGGTTTGTTTATAGATGGGGTGACCGAATGGAAGCCAACTCAAAATGATATCGTTCCAACTCCAAACTAGGCCAGGCATGCATAGGTGAGTGAGGTCTTATATAAACTTCAGACAGTGAGTTGTAGTAAAAGGTGAACAGGCGGAAGACTTATACGGGAAGAGTGCGAAGGTCTGTTACGAACGACAGGTTCCTAACAGACTGTAGAAGAAGGCATCCAAACAAAAGGTCTTCTTGCATTTAAATACAGAAAACCAGAGAATACAATAATGCAACAATAAATCATTTATCATAACAGAACTGCAATAATTCGCACAACTCAGTCAATCACGAACTCTCTTAGCATGAGACGAAAATAGACGGAGTAAGAAAAATTGTCTGTCATAAAACAAGAAATCTCATACACAGATGCATAAGCTGAGAGCTAGAATAGTAGTTACAACATTACAGTAGGGAGCTCTGCTCAACCATCGATGCTTACAAAAACGGAAAAAATGCCTACATATACTCCTCTAATTTTTCCCAACAGAGGCGCGGGCGACCGTCTGAAGCTTGGTGTCCCTTCAGCCAAAATCGGACGGGCTTTCTCTGTCAGACGCCTCCTTAACTGCACATGGCTTCTGTAGGTGGAGTAGCTGGGCCAGTAAATGCTGAGATAGCGTGTGTAGGCCTCCTCCGGCTGGTCGAGAACTCAGCATGGCTCTTCTGAAAAGATGGGTACACAGGACCTTCTCGAGCAGACCATTCGCCAGGCCCTCCATACTTCGCACTTAATGACTGAGGAGAGTTTTCAACTACCCCTCCTTACCTTTCATTTACTCCGAGCGAGAAACAGTATCGAGATCAAGCTGAACTGGCATCTGAAGAACACAGTGATCCCTTCTGCAACCAAACCCAGCGCTTCAGCCCTTTGCGCAATTCTTTCCATCACCCTCCAAGTGACCACGGGATGTGACCCTGTGCTTATTTCCAAAGCGCTTTCGGCATTCGCGAATGGAAAGAGTTAATCCTTGTTGATTAAAAGTTGCAAGGGGCGAGATGGTGAGGAGCCTAATTGCGCACCACATGTTCGCTTCTTATGGACAACTGAGATCTTCTTCGGCGATGCTGTGGGCCCAGGCTCTGGGCACCCTCGAAACTTCGCGACTTGCGGCTGGAAGAGGCTGGTCCTCAATCTTAAAAGTTGCGAGGGGCGAGGTGTCGAGGAGCCTAATCACGCACCACGTGTCCGCTTCTGATGGACGACTGAGATCTTCTTTGGCGATGTTGTGGGCCTAGGCTCTGGGCGCCCTCGGCACTTCACGACTCACGGCTGGAAGAGGCTGGTCCTCAATCTTAAAAGTTGTGAGGGGCGAGGTGGCGAGGAGCCCAATCGCACACCACGTGTTCGCTTTAGATGGACGGCTGAGATCTTCTCGTCAATACATAAGCGCTATCCCTTGCGCTAATCCTGGCGCAACTCTGTTAACCGCGATTACCTGTCGATTGTTGATCTGCTCTATGCATGGATCCTGGCCGTTGATGACATAACTTCACCTGCTCGTTTGATTGGAAGTTGTAAAACGAGATTTCTCCATGTTGTTCTCGGGCGCTTCTCGTGTAACTCGCAGACCCGAATTCTCTCGAGCCCAAGACAAGAATTATCGCTAACACACTTAACTATCCTTCTTGAGATTTTACCATGAAATGGTTAAGGACTTGGGTCTGGAAGAGGCATCCTCTTCGAACGGACAAGTTCAAATCATCACAATATCTCCCATCTCGACCATCTTACAAGCTCATGTCCCAAGAAGCCTCAGGAGCTAAGCTAAGCATACAGACTTATTGGTTGAAAGTATAAGGTTACACAGAGAAAGAGGCATATACACATCGTAACCATTCCACACATAAAACATTTATAAATACACATATGTATAAATCCAAGCATTCATCCATTATTCTAGTTCAACACATAAAATAGGGAAAGTACTTATCAAAACCAGACAATGTGAAGCGATTGTTGAAAGGGGTTCCCATTTCCACCCAATCATAGGATTAGTCACTCCAAATGGATTTACCACTAGCCACCCTCGAGCTAGATCGCGATGCTCTACAACAAAATCTTTTCTTCCGGCTCAGGGACAGTAGGGATAGAGGTTAATCTCCTCTTCCCATAGGATCTTGGCAATGGTTTACACGACACCAAGAAAGGAGGACCAAACTCTTTTATCAACTTGTATCATAACCTTCTCATCCATTTCCTATGTCCAGAACGCTTATTTTCTAGTTCTTCCTTAAACCCAAGTGCTTCACCTCTTGTCCCTACACTCTTAGTAGGTCTCCCCCTACCCACCACACCTTCCTTTCTGTCCTCTTTCAGAAAGGTTGTGTGTGGCTCGAATTCCCAGCCCACGGTTAGGTCTGGAAGCCTTATAGATGGGTGCTCTGCCCCATCCCCTCATTAACTCTTGAGGAGGTCTTCCCACCTACCAGCCTGACTGTAATTTATTTCTAGGTCAAAGGATTGTTCTGGTCCTGAATAATTAAATCCAGTAAGTATTGGTTTGGTGAAGGTTAACGCAATCATTTTTGGTCCCCTTCACCATCTATTTTCATAGCATTTGTGGTCTTTCTTAGTACACCCCCCTTCCAGCAGTCATGCAACACTTATCCATATTTCTAGTAATTAACAGAATTTACATTCATTGACCTTTTATAAAAAGTTCCATCGACTCAAACATTCACACATATTAAGTTTTCCATAGTCTCTTGGCCATTATAGTTATATTTACAAACTGGGGGAAACATGGTGTTACAATTCCCTCCCACTTAAAGGAACATTGTCCTCAATGTTCTATCTGTCAATATGCTATGTATATACAGAAGTGAACAAAAATGGATATGCATGTCTCATGGCACCCTCCATCTCCCACGTAGCCTCATCTGGGCCAAAGTGTTTCCACTGCACCTTGACCTGTGCAATGGTTCAATTCCTGAGTGGGGTTTCCTTCCTGTCTAGTATGCATTGAGGTTCTGGAAGGAAATATCCCTCCAGTTCCACCTGGATCACAGACCAGTTAATTATATGATTAGAATCATGTACATATTTCTTCAATAATGAAACATGGAAAACATTATGTGCCTTTACTGTGGG
>JASDQU010586072.1:19356-33146 GCA_032191745.1 Picea mariana | reverse complement strand
TAGCAGCTTAGAGAGGGATCGTTTAAAATCTTCATTTTTAATCGGCTCAGAGATGGGGACAGGGATCCTGATCTTTTGAATTTCATGCTCAAAATTAAAAGGGGAAATGGGCTTAGGAGCTTCCCTTACCTCAGTGGTAGGTTCTTTGGCTGCTGGCAAAGCATTCTGAGTTCTCTTTTCTTTAGTTGTGGCTGCTGCAGTTTTAGTAGGTCTATCTGCTATGAGGGGTTGTTCTGAACTGTCGAAGTCTCCTTCTTTCCTTCTCGATCTGAGATTATATCTGTTAGAAGTGTGACCGGCCCTCTGTTCTTTCCCCAACTCATGAATTTGAGCACTTATCAGTGATTCTTCATATGCGGACTGCGTCAAATGGGGAAAAGGGGGAGCTTCTTCAATACAGTGAATTTCAGGGTCAAACTCGTCTATCTCCTCTCTTTCCTCATGATCAACTAGGTTATTTTGGAGAGGGGCTTGAACCCTTTGATCTTCTCTATACTTTGCCCTTTTTTCCCTCGGGAAAACATGAGGCATATAGTTAGCAGGTCGTCTGAACCCTCTATTATCAGTGTTCTGGGGATTTCTGTACATGGGCTTCCCTTCTAATTCCAACCTTTCTATCTTGGCAGCAAGTGATTTTAGTGTTCTAGCTGTCTCATCTGTCTGATGGGGCAGGGGAGAGGAACTGGATGGGGAGGCTTCGGGCTTGTTCTTGGATATGTTTCTACCAACAACGTTCCTGAGTCGGTCAACAACCAATATGTTAGATTCTACTTCCACGGCTGCATCCTGCATGAGGTCCAGGGTAGTGGCTCTTCTCTCTCTCAGCAGTAGGCAGAAATCAGGATCAAAAGCACCGGAGTAAGTGATCTTTGTAGAGGCTTCGGAGGGCTTTATCTCGGTAGGGATTCTGTTGTAAATTTTATTAAATCTCTTGGAGAAGTCAGAGACAGACTCTCCTTCCTTTCTCTTCAATGACCCGAACTCCGTCATGTAATACATGAAATCCTTTTTATCTCCCCATTGCCTCAAAAAGGCATTGTCTAGTGCTTCGATCCCATCAATAGATCCAGGAGGCAGGGCCTTGAACCATTTTCTAGCCTCTCCTTGGAGACTGTGGACAAAAATTCTCATCCATACGTCTGCATGCATGATGACATTGTCATCTGTGAAACTCTAAAAGGCTTCTAGGTGCTCATCTACAATTACGTCCCCCTCACCTGTGAATTTGGGTAGTTGCTTGAGGTAACCATCTACCAGGAGGGCGTTGAGGGGTTGAGGTAACACAAGGGGAGCATACCTAGCGGCTATAATAGCTTCCATTCTGGTCATAGGGGGATTAGCACCAGCCATAGGAATATTAGGTGGCGGAGAACTTGGAGGAGAAGGAGTTCGTGAAGGGGCTGCGGGAAATGAGAGTGGGTTCAAGGAGAAGGCTAACGAGCTCAATTTAGCAGGCGCTCCTCCTTGTGCAGGAGTAGGGAAATCTTCTGTGGTCGTGGGTCTGCGCCAATAAACAGCTTCAAAGGAGAGGGGGGTGACAAGGATTTCTCCCTCTAGTCCCAAACCAGGAGGGGAAAACTCAGCAGGAACGCTCCCAAAATTTAAGAAATGAGAAACCTCTGAAGGAGGTCTATCAAGAAACTGAGGAGGAGAAAAAGGAGCTCTTACAGAAGGGAAAGGCGGATTACCTATTTCGGCAGTGGAAGCTTCTTCTTCAAGGGCCTTTCCTTTTCTGAGAAGCACCTCCGGATCAGTTACAGGTGTAGCTAGAGGCAGTTGTGGATGTGACCGCGTATGCCTTCCTTTGGAAGCCACAATTAAAACAACAGGCTCGCTTCAGTGGAGTCGTCACAATGGAGTCGCCAGGTGCACAGTAGAAATCTCAATAGTTCTGATATCTGATGCACCTTTAGAATCAGCTGATCGTTGTCGTTTAATCCTGGAGAAAATATTCAACTTCGTCCCCTGCAGCGGCGCCAAAAATGTTGGCAACGGAAGTCACTCCTGGATTGCTAGCAGGAGTAGAGCCCGATGTTGATCAGTTTTATGTCACGGTTTGTTTATAGATGGGGTGACCGAATGGAAGCTAACTCAAAATGATATCGTTCCAACTCCAAACTAGGCCAGGCATGCATAGGTGAGTGAGGTATTATATAAACTTCAGACAGTGAGTTGTAGTAAAAGGTGAACAGGCAGAAGACTTATACGGGAAGAGTGCGAAGGTCTGTTACGAACGACAGGTTCCTAACAGACTGTATAAGAAGGCATCCAAACGCAAGGTCTTCTTGCATTTAAATACATAAAACCAGAGAATACAATAATGCAACGATAAATCATTTATCATAATAGAACTGCAATAATTCGCGCGACTCAGTCAATCACGAACTCTCTTAGCATGAGACGAAAATAGACGGAGTAAGAAAAACTATCTGTCATAAAACAAGAAATCTCATACACAGATGCATAAGCTGAGAGCTAGAATAGTAGTTACAACATTACAGTAGGGATCTCTTCTCAACCATCGATGCTTACAAAAATGGCAAAAATTCCTACATGTACTCCTCCAATTTTTCCCAACAGAGGCGCAGGTTGAAGCTTGGTGTCCCTTCAGCCAAAATCGGACGGGCTTTCTCTATCAAACGCCTCCTTAACTGCACATGGCTTCTGCAGGGGGAGTAGATGGGCCAGTAAATGCTGAGATATCATGTGCAAGCCTCCTTTGGCTGGTCGAGAACTCGGCATGGCTCTTCTGAAAAGATGGGTACACAGGACCTTCTCAAGCAGACCATTCACCAGGCCCTCCATACTTCACATTTAATGACTGAGGAGAGTTTTCAACTACCCCTCCTTACCTTTCATTTACTCCGAGCGAGAAACAGTATCGAGATCAAGCTGAACTGGCATCTGAAGAACACAGTGATCCCTTCTGCAACCAAAACCGGTGCTTCATCCCTTTGCGCAATTCTTTCCATCACCCTCCAAGTGACCACGGGCTGTGACCCTGTGCTTATTTCCAAAGCGCTTTCGGCATTCACGAATGGAAAGAGTTAATCCTTGTTGATTAAAAGTTGCGAGGGGCGAGGTGGCGAGGAGCCTAATCGCGCACCACGTGTCCGCTTCTGATGGACGGCTAAGATCTTCTTCGGCAATGCTGTGGGCCCAGGCTCTGGGCGCCCTCGGCACTTCGTGACTCGCGGCTGGAAGAGGTTGGTCCTCGATCTTAAAAGTTGCGATGGGTGAGGTGGAGAGGATCCTAATCGTGCACCACGTGTCCGCTTCTGATGGACGGCTGAGATCTTCTTCGACGATGCTATGGGCCCAGGCTCTGGGCACCCTCGTCACTTCGCGACTCACGGCTGGAAGAGGCTGGTCCTCGATCTTAAAAGTTGCGAGGGGCGAGGTGGCGAGGAGCCCAATCGCACACCATGTGTTCGCTTCATATGGACGGCTGAGATCTTATCATCAATACATAAGCGCTATCCCTTGCGCTAATCCTGGCGTAACTATGCTAACCGCGATTACCCACCGATCATTGATCTTCTCTATGCATGGATCATGGCCGTTGATGACATAACTTCGCCCGCTCGCTTGATTGGAAGCCGTAAAATGAGATTTCTCGATGCTGCACTCGGGCGCTTCTCGTGTAACTCGCATACCCGAATTCTCTCGAGCCCAAGACAAGAATTATCGCTAACACACTTCACTATCCTTCTTGAGATTTTACCATGAAATGGTTAAGGACTTGGGTCTGGAAGAGGAATCCTCTTCGAACGGACAGGTTCAGATCGTCACAATATCTCCCATCTCTACCATCTTACAAGCTCATGTCCCAAGAAGCCTCAGGAGCTAAGCTAAGCATACAGACTTATTGGTTGAAAGTATAAGGTTACACAGAGAAAGAGGCATATACATATCATAACCATTCCACACATAAAACATTTATAAATACACATATGTATAAATCCAAGCATTCATCCATTATTCTAGTTCAACACATAAAACAGGGAAAGTACTTATCAAAACCAGACAACGTGAAGTGATTGTTGAAAGGGGTTCCCATTTCCACCCAATCATAGGATTAGTCACTCCAAACGGATTTACCACTAGCCACCCCCGAGCTAGATCGCGATTCTCTCCAACAAAATCTTTTCTTCCGGCTCAGGGACAGTAGGGACATAGGTTACTCTCCTCCTCCCACAGGATCTTGGCAATGGTTTACACGATACCAAGAAAGGAGGACCAACCTCTTTTATCAACTTGTATCATAACCTTCTCATCCATTTCCTGTGTCCAGAACGCTTATTTTCTAGTTCTTCCTTAAACCCAAGTGCTTCACCTCTCGTCCCTACACTCTTCGCAGATCTCCCCCTGCCCACCATACCTTCCTTTCTTTCCTCTTTCAGAAATGTTGTGTGTGGCTCGAATTCCCAGCCCACGGTCAGGTCTGGAAGCCTTACAGATGGGTGCTCTGCCCCATACCCTCATTAACTCTTGAGGAGGTCTTCCCACCTACCAGCCTGACTGTAATTCATTTCTAGGTCAAAGGATTGTTCTGGTCCTGAATAATTAAATCCGGTAAGTACTGGTTTGGTGAAGGTTAACGCAATCATTCCTAGTCCCCTTCACCATCTATTTTCATTGCATTTGTGGTCTTTCTTAGTACACCCCCCTTCCAGCAGTCATGCAACACTTATCCATATTTCTAGTAATTAACAGAATTTACATTCATTGACCTTTTATAAAAAGTTCCATCGACTCAAACATTCACACATATTAAGTTTTCCATAGTCTCTTGGCCATTATAGTTATATTTACAAACTTGGGGAAACATGGTGTTACAATTCCCTCCCACTTAAAGGAACATTGTCCTCAATGTTCTATCTGTCAATATGCTATGTATATACAGAAGTGAACAAAAATGGATATGCATGTCTCATGGCACCCTCCATCTCCCACGTAGCCTCATCTGGGCCAAAGTGTTTCCATTGCACCTTGACCTGTGCAATGGTTAAATTCTTGAGTGGGGTTTCCTTCCTGTCTAGTATGCATTGAGGTTCTGGAAGGAAATATCCCTCCAGTTCCACCTGGATCACAGACCAGTCAATTATATGATTAGAATCATGTACATATTTCTTCAATAATGAAACATGGAAAACATTATGTGCCTATACTGTGGGAGGGAGTGCTAGCCTATAGGGTACAGGTCCCACTCTATTTAAGACTTCAAAGGGTCCACAATACCGAGGTGTCAACTTGGCACAAGCTTCCATTCTCAGGGAACTCTTCATGGGCCTAACTCTAAGATAGGCATGGTCTCATGTCTTGAACTCTCTGGGAGTTCTCTTTCTACTGGCATAGCTCTTTTGTCTATCCTGAGCAATTTTTAGATTTTGTTTTATCCGAATCACTTGTTGTTCTATTTCTTTCAGCATGTCTTGTCCAATTGTAATTCTATCCACTGGATTACTCCAGTTGATTGGAGTCTTGCGTTGTCTACCATAGAGGGCTTCGAAAGGGATCATCTTCAATGACTCTTGATCACTTTTGTTGTAGGCAAATTATACCAATGGCAGGTAGTCTTCCCACTTCTTAGGTTCATGCATTACATGCATCCTTAACATGTCTTCTAATATCTGGTTTACTCTTTTTGTTTGTCCATCAGTTTGAGGGTGATAGGTTGTGCTAAACAACAAATTAGTTTCAAAACCAGCCATCAAGGATTTCCAAAATCTTGAAGTGAACCTTGTGTCTTTGTCGGACACAATCTCCCTAGGCATGCCATGCAGTCTGAATATATCCTTCATGAAAATGTTGGCAATATCTATTGCCTTGCAAGTCAATTTGACAGGAATGAAGTGAGTGGACTTGCTGAACTTGTCTACCACTACCATGATGGAATCATTCTGTCTGGTCGATTTTGTTAATCCAGTGATGAAATCCATGGAGATGGTTTCCCATTTCCATTTTGGGATTGGTAGAGGCTGTAACAACCATGTTGGTTGTTGATGTTTTGCCTTAACTTGTTGGCATTATATACACTTAGCTAGATAGTCAGCTATGTCCTTTTTCAATCCAGGCCAATAGAATTGTTTCCTAGTGGCCGTAATCATTTTATGATAACCTGGATGACCAATGTATGGTATTTTGTGCACTTCGTCCATTATGAACCTCTTCAAGTTGTCACAATTTGGGATATACAATATGTTTATGTAAGTCAGCAGACCTTTGTCCAACATCTGATAGCCTTCATACTTTATCCCTGTGGGATCTTGCTTTAGGTACAATGTCACGGTCTTGAAGAATGCATCTGTTTCTTGTGCATTCCCGACTCTTTCCCTGACATTTGTTTCACAGGTGCTCACCGCTACCAGGTGAATTATTTTCATACTTCTGCTAAGGGCATCGACCACCCTATTTTCCTTTCCTTTGATGTGTTTTATTTTGAAATCAAACTCACTAAGGAGACCCATCCACCTAGCTTGTCTAGCATTGAGTTTTGGTTGATCAAATAGGTGCCTCAACCCACAATGGTCTATCATAAGTATAAATCTCCTACCCAGGAGGTAATGCCTCTACATTTTTAAAGCATGCACTATGGAAGCCAACTCTAGATCATGGGTCACATAATTGATTTCATGCTCATTCAATTTTATGGATTTGTAGCAAACTACACGTCCTTCTTGAATAAGGACTCCTCCGAGTCCTTCCTTGCATGCATCTGTACACACGAGGAAATCATTATCGGGGTCGGTGATCTTCAACATGGGTGCATGGGTCAGAAGGTATTTCAGTGCCTAAAATATTTCTTCACATTTCGATGTCCAAATGAATTTAACCCCCTTTTTCTAAAAGGTAGTGATTGGACAACCAATCTTGGAAAATCCTTTTATGAACCTTCTATAATACCCTACTAAGCCCATAAAGGATCTGATATCATACACATCCTTTGGAGTAGTCCATTCCATAATAGATCTGATCTTGTCAGGGTCTACTTCCACTCCTTCTTTAGAAATAACATGACCTAAGTAATGGACTTGTTTTTGGAAAAATTCACACTCGCTAAGCTTAGCGTAGAGTTTATGCTCTCTTAGAAATTGAAGTACAAGTCTAATATGTTCTTCATGCTCCTCTTTGTTCTTGGAGTAGATTAGGATATCGTCAATAAAAACCAATAAACATTTGTCTAGGAATTTGTTGAGTACATTATTCATCAAGCACATAAAGTGGTGGGGGCGTTGGTTAATCCAAATGGCACCACCACAAATTCACAGTGACCATATCAGGTCTTGAAGGTTTTTCTGTGGATGTCTTCATCCTTGATTCAGACTTGATGGTATCCAGAACTCAAGTCAATCTTTGAGAAAATGGAAGCACCCCCTAATTGGTCGAACAAGTCATCGATTCTTGGTAAGGGGTACTTGTTCTTTATAGTTGTCTTATTGAGTTGTCTATAATCTATGCACAGTCGGAGTGTGCCATATTTCTTCTTCACAAACAGGACTGGTGCTCCCCATGGAGACACATTGGTCGGATGTAGCCTTTGTCCATCATTTCCTTTAGTTGTAGCTTGAGCTCAACTAGTTTGGGTGTACTCATCCTATAGGGTTTCCTAGACACTGGCACTGCTCCTGGTGAAATTTCTATCGAGAATTCATTGTCTCTTCTCAGAGGTAGACCTGGTACCTCTTCTAGGAACATGTCTCTATACTCTCTTAATATGGGGTGGTATTCTAGGTTCGGTCTATCATCTTGAACAGATTCCAACACCTGTATTGCATATAGAGGACATCCCTTTCTGCAATCTTTTTCATTTGAAGGGATGATATTCGTCTCACCGAGACAGGATTTTGAATCCCTTGGAGGGTGATCTTTCTCCCTTATTCATTTACACATTCTAAGGTTTTATGGTAAAATCCCAACTTATTTTTATAAGCAGATAACCAATCCATACCAATCAACAAGTCATAAGATCCTAGGGGAAGTATGTTAAGGGTACCTTGGGTGGGAAATCCATCCATAATGAATTTGCAAGTTGTTATGGCCTCTGCTACTTTTCTTTTGGCGCCAGTGGCTAGTTGTACTAACCATGGCTTATCATGCCTAACTAGTTTCAGTTTACACTTATCAACAATCTAGGGGCAACTAGATGGTTGGAAATCATACCTTCCATCTCCACTACTGAAGCTTGGTGGTCGGCTTGTTTATTATCCACGGTTGCATAAATTCATGGCATACTCTTAGCCACATCATTGACGGTGGTAGATTTTTGGATGTTGTAAACTCTCCTACTGTTATCTTGTCTATGTGGATAGTCCCTCAGTAGATGTTCTTCTCCATAACCCCAACATTTCAAGGGTTCCTTCTTTGGGTTATCCGCCCTTCCTGGGGTCGCTCCAAAAGGTTTATTTCCACTTTGGGAGGGGAAATTTTGTTGATACACACTTCTAGTAGGAAGGCTTATCCTAGAGTCCTTCCTATAGTTCTTAAATCTTAAGGATTTGAACCCCTTCTTATTGAATCACGCGCTTCTCTTCTTCTTCCAGTGCTCGCGAGGTTCTGTCTAAGTCCCGAGATGTTCATAACAATACCTTGCCTTCCGGATAGTGTCGTCTAAGGTTCTTGGCTCGTCAAACTCAATTTTGTTTTGGTAGGTCTGAGGTAACCCACTAATGAATCGTTTCACTTTCACCTTTTCATCCTTTATGTAGGGTACATACCTCAGCAGCTCAAGGAATTTATTGACATATTCCTCTATGGTGAGTTGTCCCAACTTGAGTTCATAGAAGTCTTTAGTCTTCTCATCAAAATATTTTTCTGACAGATACTTCTTCTTGAAGTGTTTCTCAAACTGTTTCCATGATAAGTCCTCTTCATGGATTCCTTTCACATTCTTAAGGTCTTCCCACCAAATGGAATCTTTTCCATTCAGGTTGAAGATGGATATTTGAGCCTTCAAGTTTTCAGAGTAATCATGGAGTTTGAAGTGCTTCTTTAAACCAAGCAGCCAAGCTTTTGCTTCCTCCCCTTTCTTAAGCTCACCATCGAAAGAGGGTGGTTTGGTTTTCTTGAACTCTTCAAGGCTATAAATTTTGGAATGCTTTTTCCTTTGAGAATGTGAGCTAGTTTTTCTACTAGAAGATCCCTCTGAGTTGCTAGTTTCCTTCCCAGAGGATTCTCCCGATGAGTGTCCCCTGTCTCCAGGTTGGACCTTCCTCGAGGTACTCCTCCTAGTGTGACCACTTATGAGACCATGTTTTCGTATCTCAGGTGGACTTCGACTTCTCTTCGTATGTCATCGGTCCACATGATTGGTTGCAGGTCCATGTTGTAGTTGTCTCTGTATGCCGGATAAGCTCTGCAACAAGACTGCATTAATTTCAATTTGATTTTCTTGCTCCTTTATCAATTTCTCGTTGTCAGCCTTACAGCTTTGTAATTCGTCCATGAGGCTCCTTAAAGTTTCATCCAGACCCGGAGGGGTGTCCACCACCCTCCTCTCATCAAATTCTTCCTCTCTATTGTGGGATTCATCCCCCACTTCATGGTGCGTCACCATCCTTTATGCTTTTGGTTTCCCGTGAATCAATGACTTCTTGAGTGATGCTAAAACACTTGTTAGCTAACAGTCTATTAGTTCATGAAAAACACATAGTTCAGATTTCTTAAATACACACACATAGTAGAAATCTTTCATTCTTTTCTGCAGTAAGGGTTTAACAAAACACTTTTAGGAAGGAGGTAAGGTAGGGCGTCATCCTTAAAGTTCTTTAAATATGGTTTTTACGCAACTCATCCATGATCCCAAGTAGGCCAAGTGTTGTAACCATTCTCTGATACCAATTTGTAACACTCCCGACTCCTAAATAGCCTTTCTATGGGAGGGGCATCAAATTTTCACTTTTCCTGGTTCATTTGCGGTCCTTTACTTAAGCCAAAACCCTCTTAACCAACTTCCTGAAACTTAATCTCTCACCAGGTGATTAAACCAGCTAACATGTTCCTCCTCGTGACCTCAAGATGAAAAATCGGGAGCTAAGAGCCTGTGTTAGCAAGGTCTCGACACTTCGGAAGTTCTCGGACTTCGGGAGTTCCCAGAAGTGTTGACAAATTCCTAGATCGTCGAACAATAGAGAAAATCAACGGTCCATTTCCTCTACTGAGATCCTACGATTAAGGAGGGGGATTCGGCTATCTACGCACATCATACCTTTTTCCAAATCCCCGAAGTCCTGAAATGTCTCCACGTTCCCCTAGCCCTTTGGCATTCGGTGATAGACAATTCTCGTCGAACATTCCTTATTCCACATTATGCCCAAACTCCCGAACTCTCATTATGTTCAGCAATCAGCTGTCATTATTGGAATTTCTGCCTTCAACGATCGGTGATTTGGGTTGGACGTTCCTATATTGTACCACTCACTAAATCTTTCGAACTCCTAAGTTGTCTAAACTCACAGGGTATTGATTACATTGCCAACCACGTTGGTCAGGAAAGCACGAACCAGGACTGACATGTAGAATGGGTCAGGATGACACGTGGCACATCAAGCCAGGGTCCACATCACCCTAGGTGGCGTCACTGCACCTCGTCACCCTAGACTGACAGATTTCTACCTTCCTCAGATCTCACAGTCGAGTTTTGGTCACGTAGACTTACAGATCTACGACTCTAGTTACCTCGGGGATTCAGCGTTCGGGAGTGTCGCTATGCAAACTCCTCTTACCTCCCGAAGTGTCCATCCTCCGAATTAAAAGGGATAGCACCACACGTCCCCAATGTTTTATCTACAGCTGGGAATGGATCCGAAGGATCCCATGATCTACGGTTTTGGATCCTTCACAACTCCAGATTCCTGGTCTAGTTGGTCAGGTAGGTCCACCTAACCACCTGGGGAACTGCCTAATGTCGGTCAACCTTATGGGAAACTGAGTCTCCCAGTTACCTTCGACCAGTATAAGGCTAGTGAGGTCGGTCATACTCTAAAGTCCCAGACTTCCGGAGCTCCGAAGCCAAGGGGACCTAGCTTCCTTGGGCTTAGCCCAAGGTTTCTAGGTATGGATCATATGGGTCCTTTCGAATGGATCTCGTCCTCTTGTCCTCCAGATGATGAGGACCCCCCCCTTTAAGGCTTCCACTTTGCTATCCTTCCTGATATTTTACCATGAAATGGTTAAGGACTTGGGTCTAGAAGAGGCATCCGCTTCGGACAGACAGGTTCAGATCATCACAATATCTCTCATCACGTCCATCTTACAAGATCATGTCCCAGGAATCATCAGGAGATAAGCTGGGCATACAGAATTATTGGTCGAAAGTATAAGGTTACACGAATAAGGAGGCATATACACATTGTAACCTTTCCACACAGAAAAATTTTATAAATACACATATGTATAAATCCAAGCATTCATCCATTATTCCATTTCAACACATAAAACAGGGAAAGTACTTATCAAAACTAGACAACATGAAGCAACTGCTAAAAAGTGTGCCCGTTTCCACCCAACCATAGGCTCAGTCAGTCCAAACGGATTTACTACTAGCCACCCCTGAGCTAGACCACGATGCTCTACAACAAAATCTTTTCTTTCGGCTCAGCGACAATAGGGACGTAGGTTACTCTCCTCCTCCTGCAGGATCTTGGCAATGGTTTACATGATACCAAGAAAGGAGGATTGGCCTCGTTTATCACCTTGTATCATAACCTTCTCAGCCATTTCCTGTGTCCAGAACGCTTATTTTCCAGTTCTTCCTTGAACTCGAGAGCTTCACCTCTCATCCCTGCACTCTTCGCAGGTATCCCCCTGCCCACCACATGCTCCTTTCTTGCCTCTTTCAACAAGGTTGTGTGTGGATCGAATTCCCATCCCACGGTCAGGTCTGGAAGCCTTACATCTGGGTGCTCTGTCCCATCCCCTCATTAACTCTTGAGGAGGTCTTCCCACCTACCAACCTGATTATAATTCATTTCTAGGTCAGAGGATTGTTCTGGTCCTGAGAAATTAAATCCAATAAGTACTGGTTTGGTGAATTTTAATGAAACCATTCCTGGTCCCCTTCACCATCTCTTTTCATAGCATTCGTGGTCTTTCTTAGTACACCCCCCTTCCAACAGTCATGCAACACTTATCCATATTTCTAGTATTTAACAGAATTTGCATTCATTGACCTTTTATACAAAGGTCCATCGACTCAAACATTCACACATATTAAGTTTTCCATAGTCTCTTGGCCATTATAGTTATATTTACAAACTGGGGGAAACATGGTGTTACAGAGAAACAAAAACTGATGGAAAATATGATGACCTAAAGTTGTCAAACTTGTACAACCTAGTAATAACATCAACAATTATAGTTTCAAGAACATGTTGGGGATCTTTTAGATCCTTGATTACAACTTGGTGAGGGGGAAAATCTATGGTTTTACCTTCACCTGAATGAGTGATTTGATATACTGATAGAAGGTTGCAAAAAAGACTTGGAACACATAATACATCATTGAAATGACCATTACCTACCTTAATTGTTTGAGACTCTACAACACTAAAAGATCTATCATCATCAACAAATATTTTCTTGGTGTTACATTCATTTAGAGCATAAAATATGGCTTTATCCTTAGCCATATGATAAGATGCTCCATAATCAATAAGCCAATCATCAAAACAATATGAAAATGAAGATTTTGAATGTCTTTAGAACACATCAATAATCAAGGAAGTAAAATCAGTAACGACAAATTACTCTTTTAGAAGAGATTATGAGGATGCATGGATGTTGGATACACGAGCCACCCAACATATGAATTTTAGGAGAGACTTATTTTGGACTTATCGAGATTTCATTTTAAATTCAATACTTATTATAGATGACATCACACACAAGCCAAATGGAAAAGGTTTAGTCAACGTATTTCTACCAGGAATTGGGGAAAAGATGATTTCTAATGTTTGGTATGTTCCCACATTTAAGAAAAAATTGGTATTTCTGGTATTGATTTACCAATCAGGACATTGAATTGTGATGGAAAAATGGACTCTTCAAATCAATTCAAAAAAGGATGGATTACAAATACTGATGATAGGATACGAGGATGGAAAACTTAGGATGAAAGGAACAGTCATTCCAAGAATAAGGGAATTTGTAGGATTAGTTGAAATTGGAAAAACACCCATCAAATTATGGCATGTTTTTTTTGGACATTTAAATGTTGATAGTCATTTTCAACTTCAACAAAAAGGAATGGTGAAGGGATTACTCACATTTTGGAAAGAAAATGCAAGGTGTCAATCTTGCATTTATGGAAAACAGAGGATGTTATCATTTCCCACAAGTACTTGGAGGATAATTAGGAGATTACAGTTTGACCATAGTGATATTTGTGTACCTTTGGAAACTTCACATGGGGGATGTAAATATTTTCTACTTTTCATTTATAATTTTAGCAGGATGTTTTGGGTGTATTTTTTGAAGGAAAAATAAGAGGAAATTGAGAAGTTCAAGCCTTTTCAAAATTTAGTTGAAATTGCAACTAAAGAAAAAATCTCCACTTTGTGCATTGATAATGGAGGAGATCTCACTTACAATAAATTATAGGTAATTTGCTAAAAAGAAGGAATTAGGAGACAATTGACTAACTCCTACTCTCCACAACAAAATATAGTAGCTGAAAGGATGAATCAAACATTCACGGGTATGGTTAGAGTAATGTTGATGTTTAAAATGTTGAATTCTAGTTTTTTGGTTGAGGTTGTACATACAATGGTTTACTTGAGGAATAGACCCCC
>JASDQU010586071.1:0-49976 GCA_032191745.1 Picea mariana | reverse complement strand
GATTGTATTCCAGTACAGATCCCTGAGATCTGACTGATGTTTAGTTGATATATTTCAGTAGGCGATTTGTATTCCCACGCATGCACTGATATTCTTCATAATATTGAGTTTTGGTCTTATCTGCTATTGCATGCGTCATTTTATGATTGTAATACATTTATTATGCTACATGCAACTATGAGAACTTACATGCAACAATAATAACTGACATGCAAACACTTTAAACAAGACAATCTACATCAAACCCTAAAACGCATCTAGAAACCCCCAGTGTATCAGATTTGCAGCGAATATCTTGATCATCCGGATCAGGGATATTTCAGGGTTCCTTAGAGTAAGCTAAGGGCTTCTAAATTCACATTAGACTCCTATAAAAGGAGACGAGAGATCATGACAATCTTATAGTGACATTGTGACATTGTGGAGATGGCATAAGTGAGTCTACACTCATGCCAAGGAGCTTGGTGATTTCAGCAAGGGAATTTCTGCAACTTTTGCAAATCTGGCCTACGGTTATGGATCTTCTATTTTTTGTTCTTGGCAGGGAAATCACACATGGCAGGTGAGGAAGGTTGCACGTGTGGAGGACAGTCGCAAAAGAGAAGAAATCACACGTGTCGCGTGGATCATACGAGAGTGTCTGTACAGTATTTCCGTACATGTACGCGGGTCTCAGTGGAGACAATCGCGTATGTACGCAGGTTTCAGTGGAAACAGTCGTGTATATACGTGAGTCTTAGTGGATACATTCGCATACATGCGTAGATGTATGACAGATTTTTCTGGTCAAGAGCAAGTCTATACAAGTTGACGTCGGCAGGCCGTACAGGTGATCTGCAGCAGATTTGTAAGTTGGGAATATCCAGGGATTTTGCTTAATTGGTATTGCTGAGAGGACTAGTTTTTGTCCTCAATTTTGGTGAGCAAGGAGAAGAGCAGGTCGAGGCTGGATGGACTCAGTCGCAGCCTAGGAACCTCAATTAAGGACAGTGGATAAGGCTGGAAGGACTTAACCAAACTTGGACATGAAAACCGGGAGGGTTTTGTAAGTGTTCTTGGTATCTTTCTTTGATGTAAGAATTGGGCCATTGTCCCTGGTACAAGACCCATTGTTTTGGATTTAAGAACAATTGTTTTCGGCATTAAATTCTTGTGTACATGTGTATGATTCAATTGTTGGTTTATTTTCCATTGTGATAAGTTGTTAGGCATCTCAATGTGTTTGTGTTTACAGTTTGAATTGTGTAAAATTTGTGTATATTGTCGAGAACATAAACCAAACCTGAGGTGTGCGTGCACCAAGTCTGGGTGCACGACAAATTCTAACATGGGAAACTTGTGTGAACAACACGGTTAAACAAATCAACGCTGTGATGCACCAATGGGTGTATACCATGTTTGAAAAACTCCACCTGGAAACCTTCATCATCTGCAGCCCAACTAGTGTTCATCTCCCAGATTACCTGATTGATATATGTATAGTAGAACAAGTGGCAAGAGGATGGAGGGGAGGTGAGCAAGACAAAGGATTGACAAAAACATTGTAAAGGGAAGCAATACAAGGGAACATGGATTGAGGATCGATATCAATGGCTAAGCTAGAATGGCGAAGGAAAACAGTCAGCCAAAATGCTTTGCGGGAGTGATGAAGAGAAGCACACAATTTTTGTCTCCTCTACGCTATGAAGAGGCATTTCTTACAGCGAAAGAAGGACTAATAGGATTTATGTACTAGTTTGTAAGAGGTGAGATTGTGGAAGAGGGTGTAATGAAGGTGTTTATGAAAGTTTTTGCACTCCTCATCATACCAATTGTTCATGGGATCAGAATTGGACTTCAAGGAGCGGGTGGTGTGAGGGTAAGTGTTAAGGGTTGTGTTGACCGCCTATTCAGCTAGGGGTCAACTCATGTGCCATGAAGTTTGCATCATCAGATGCACATATGTTCCAAACAGTATTGGTTCTACTTGGGCATTTGATGCCCCAGCACAAATTTTGTAAACGAAATTTCCGCACCCCTGCGTGGGTTAATAATGTAATAAGTCTGCATGAGTCATAAGTTGGGTCAGGTGCCTTTGGATGTTTCCATTGGGGGAGTTCCTTTCACCGAGGGTTTTTTATCCTCAGGTTGTCAACCGGGCTCGCGGGCCTAGCTGACTTCCCTTGAGTTTTTCCCTCCTCACATGCAATAATTTCCTCCAGAGTGGTGAACGGCGTCCTAGTGGTCTCGTCCTTTGGTATCCTTTGTTAGGAATGTTGTAAATGACCATGTCAGACAATGTAGAAAGTTTCGCGGAATTTCGTCGAGTCTAGATAGGTCTTTTTTAATTAATTAAATTTTTAATAATTTAATTAATTAATTATTTTTTGAGCTAACATTGTAAAAACTCGGTCTTGGGAATTTTGATAGGGGTATTTGTGCTCAAAAGAAATGGAACGGCACCCCCTACACCCATAGACCAAGTTTCAGCTCAGTTGGACAAGTTTTACTATGTCTTTGTCCACTCAGAGTCAGAGTCAGTCAAAACAGCAATTTTAATTGCTAAGATGACATTAGTCAAATGTCAATTTCATTGTAATTTTGAGTTAGTGAGTTAGTGGTAAGGTGGCAATGAGCAAGTTAGACCCCCCTAACCTACCCAAACCCATCCTAACCTCTTAAAACCTTAATCTACACCCTCAACTCACTTTTTCACCCTTTTTACCCATGCCCTAAGGGGAAAAACGACCTCCCTTTACTCAAACCTTAATTTTTTGGCATAAATCTTTGTGTGGGCCCCTCATATATGAGGTGCGCCCTTCCTAAGCCTCCACCTCATCATTGCATGGACCCCACGCCCCTTTCTCTTGCATAAGTGGCGCCCCTCTCTCCTAGCTTGCGCCCTCCCTCTTCTACCTCACGCCCCTCCTCTTGCCAGCTCATACGTTTGAGCTTCCACTTGTCTTGTGGGCCCCTCTCATGAGAGGTGCGCCCCCCTTAGCCACTCATCTCACTCTCTCTTGTCCCCACGCCCTCCATGTCATCAATCCACCTCCAAAACCCTAAAGAGGGCGCCCCCTCCATAGAGATTCTCAATCTCTCTCAAGTTTTGACACTTGGACTCAATCAAGATGCCCTCACTTTGCCTTTTTGGGTATAAATAAGACCCCTCCTCACTCATTTTCTTCACCATTCTTTGAGCTATTGTTATGCTGCTGAAATTTCATTCCACTCTCTTGCTCTTGCCATCAATCCACTCAACTCATTACTCTTGAGGGTCTTGGAAGAAGTTCTTCTCCAATACTCTCACATTTTGGAATAATAGAGAAAAGCTTTGGAGGATTATGAGGAGATCTTTGAGTATTCTGGATTTCTTCTACATATGAGGTGATATTGTGATCTTGGTTTTTCATGTGTTGTTGGTAGTAGATCTTTGGTAAGAGTATTCTACTAGGGTAAGATAGCTAAGAGTATTCTAGTTGTCTTATGTTTATTTTGGGTAGCTTAGGATTCGTAAGTATTTCGTTCTAAGATTGCTCAAGATAACTATCTATTCCATGCCTCACATGTTTTTTTAAGTTTTGCAGGTCACCCCAAAAGGATTATTGGGATAGCATTCGAAGAGGAGTCTACCCTTAATTCTTTCTTACACTCCAAGCATTTCTTATTGTCCATTTTATTTCTGCATACATTTCAGCTTTATTTCAGCATTTTAACACTCTAGGATAGGTCAATAATATATCATTTTCTTGCAGATTTTTATGTGGAAATTTTCTGTGTAACAACAGAAAATTTTCTCTAACTTTTGTTGTGTCTTTCAGCATTTCCATCAAGCTTTTGTTTGCTGGTTTTTGCAGAAACTTACCAGCAACAAGGGGAAATGCTGCCCAAATTCGTCCACAAACCTTCATCAAGACATACTTTCATTGGGTAATGAATTTCCAACGTTTTCCTAGTGTATTTTTGTATATTTTGTACTATTTCATTCAGTGTTTCTTGTATATTTGTAACATAATACATTGCCGACACCTTGGGAGTGTGCTTGGCCTAGCCAACCCCCCAAGATCGTCTTGGCTAGATTAGTTATTCTATTTCCAAATCAAATTTTTTTATTTTTTTTGGGTTAATATTGCTGAGATAGTTTCTACCTGAGCAGTCGGCCGGGAGCCTATCTGACATTCTCTTTCTCCGGATCTCCGGCGCCAGAGAACGAAGATTGAATGCCCTGCTTTCCTGTGCAGTTATATCTTAGGAATATTAATCTAATGTGCCGGCACCTTGGGGGAGTCATCTCCAAAATCGCCCTGGCCTAAAGGAAATTAATTTTTGATTCAGTTTTGTCTTTCATATTTGCCGGCACCTTGGGGGAGTCATCCCCAAAATCGCCTTGGCTTAAAGGAAAATTAACTTTGATGATTCAATTGCCTAGTAGTTAGAATATCTATAGTTATCATCATCTTTAAGTTCTCTTTCCTTTAAAATTTTTCCAGTTTTATATGCCCACGCCCTAATGGTACATAGCTAAATGGTTTAGATGCAATCCTAAATGCTATAGCTCGTCTTATCATTTAGTTGTTTACATTTTTTTAGGTTGCATATTATGTGAGATGGTTCAAGTTCCCTTTTCGTTTTGCTAAGTTATTCATTTCTCAAGCACTTTCATTTTTAAACTTAGCATATTATGTGGATGAATGTTTAGCTCTTAGATCTAAATTTGCACTCACGTTAGCATTCGTCCTCCTTTCATTCTTCAGGTTATACCTTTTATGCTTATGGTTCTGAATATGTGTAGATGATAGATCGTCTTTGAGCTCACGGTTTCACTCACGTCTTAAGCATCTATACGCTCAAACACATCTCGTTTTATGGTCTAAGGCACACACTTTCCCACGGTTTTACATCTGCAAGTGCTCACGTCTTTCTTTCACTGTTCAAGCACCCACGTCTTGCATATATGATATAATGCTTATGGGTTAAATGTTTATGGTTTAGGCATCTTTGAGCTCACGTCTTGTTCATGGTTAAGCAATTAATCCTTATGATGCTCACGTCTTGGTCTATGGTTAAGCACTTTCTGCTTTGATGCTCACGTTTTGGTTAATGATTTAAGCATTCACATCTTAACCTTATTTCAAGCACTCTTCACATAAGTCTATCTCATGTTTATGGTGAATGTTTAACATTTGAATATCTTTGTGCTTAAGTTATCTCATCTTGTGGTATAAGGCATTCACACTCATGTTTATATCTTGCAAACTGCCCACGCTTCATCTCTTATTTTCAGTTCATGTGTGAAATGTTTATGGATTTAATGGTTTAACATCTTGCAACGTTCCTTTCATGTGATGGTATATTGATGGTTTATTATTGTGCAACTTTTCCTTTACATTATGCTATGTTATTGATGGTTTAATTGACACATTGCAAGCACTCGATTTCACTCAATTTCATTTCGGCCATACGCTAAAAACTAAAATTTTTAAGGTCTAAAACTTGTCTAAAAGCAACCCAACACACCTAAAGACCCACCCGAGGGTCATAATAACTTTTAGCAACATTTTAGGGGCCTCATTCATCCATCTCCACCATCTAAAACGGGTTTGAGGGACACCTAAGGGGAAGTGGCGAGGGACCGTCTCGTGATTTCGTTGGGGAGATCCCTCTTGGGCGAACTCTTACTGTCAGGGCTGACCTTGGAAGCTAGGGTAAGGCCTCGTTAGCCTTACTATCTTGAGCACCGGGCAGTCATTTGGCCAAGGGAGGAGGAAGCTTGAAGCACACACCTAGTCTAGGGGGAAGGGAAATAAAATTTGTAAAATCTTTAAACAACTTCCACAACACTTAGTTGCATAGATCACTTGTATATGTTTGGGGGGTATTAGATGTATGCATAGGCAAACATAACTTGTGGAACATTTCATTGTTTATCTATCTCTATTGCAACTACATTGTTTATATCTGTTATGTTTACATGAGCAATTAAGTTACTTGTTGAATATCTTGTTATTTGCTTATTGTGGTGTGAATCAGGAAAGTGTTGAGTATCCCACTTGGGGAGGCATCACTTTCCTTGGTTCTTGAGTGCTTTGTGTGATTGTTGCCAGTGAAGGCAGTGCAATAGTGTAAGTGCTATTGGGGCATGCTTGGCTCTTGTTTGTTTCACTTACTTGTGTCTATCTTTGTATCTAATTGGTGTATCTTTGTATCTCAATTGTGTATCTTTGTACCCTTTGTGTATGGTGTAATCTTTTGTAACACTTAGAATTCTTTTAATTGTAGTTTGTGGTTTGGGGTAGTTTAACTTGTATCAATTGTAAAACTTTTGTAACTAAACCACCCTCAAACCTTAGTTGACCCCATTGCCCAACCTTAGGCACTAGTCTTAGTTGACTTAGAGAAAGGGTTGCTTCACATTTAGATTAGACTTGCACTTGCATTGCTGTTTGTCATCATAGGCTAGTTCCCCTTTTGGCCTATAACGAATTAAAACTAACTCCTAGAACATTAACTTTAAAATTAACTTAGTAACTAGGGACTACCCCCCTTGGCTTCCCTAGGAGTAAGCCTAGACGGAAGAAGTTCCAGTCAAGGTGACAGTGTGGACTTGGAACTTAGACATTGTGTCTCCGAGGGCACACTAAGTGAGTTGGACTTAGCTCACGTTAGCAAGTGTGCATTAGGACGGCAACAGGTTGCATCTCGAATGTTGATGATTATAGCTCGGACAGGTGCTTCAGCATAGGCTCAGTGTCAAGCATGGAGAAGATGTTCAAAGGCTCTCTAGGTACTTGCTTAATTTATTAAGTGACTTTTATATTTCTTTCCTAAGTTTAACTTTTATATGTCTATTCATGAAAGGGCACCCCTGCGTGGGTATATATGGCCCTCGTTGTCATTGTAATCATTCATCTCATATTCTTATACATTATTATTTAATATATATGACTGTCTTATATTGATTTTAACCTATTGTCCTATTTACATTGGATATTTACATAAGTGAACCAGTTGATTCACCGCAATGGTTTTAGTTTGGGAGGCTATGGAGAGGGCCCAAAAGACTAGTCAAGAATGCCTTATGTTGAAGATTGACTTTGACAAGGCTTATGGCAAGGTTGATTGGTCCTTCATCTCTAAGATGCTTTCTTACTTGGTCTTTGGTTCCCAGTGTGTGGCCATGGTGAATACCCTCTTCACCAATGCTTCGGTCTTGGTTTGAATTAACAATTACTTGTACCCACATATTGCTCTTCACTGATCCATTTGTCAGGGGTACCCTTTGGCTTCTTACTTACATGTTTTCATTATAGATGCCTTGGGTTATTTGTTGGAGGCAACATGTACTGGATGACAGGTTAGAGGTATTTTTCTCCTAGGTGGATTAAAAATGGTTAATAACCATTTTGCAAATGATTCTCTCCTTTTTATCAATGTTGACCAGTGGTCTATTGATGGGGCTCTTTCTTGCTTAGATGCCTTTTGTGCTACTTCAAGGACCGTGGTTGATATTCACAAAACCGATTAATAGATTCTTGGAGTGGAATCTCCTCCTGAGTGGAATCTCATAGCCTAGTCCCTTATTCGTCCAAGAGTGATAGTCAAATATTTGGGTATCTCATTTGAGATTGGGTTGTCGTTGGTTGCTATGTGGGATTGGTGCCTTCGGAGACTACAGAGTAAGTTACATATTTGGCATCATAAGGACCTCCCTTTTGCAAGGATGTCGACAATGGTCAGTCGCATCCTTCAGGCCTTGCACATGTATTACGTTTCTTGCTAGTGTCCCAACAAGACTCAATTTCAATGGCTTGAGCAAATCTTGAGGGCATATTTGTGGTTGAAGTATGGTGATGGGCAAGGCCTGCCTCTAGTTCCTTGGGATGTTTGCACAATGCCCGAGGACGAAGGGGGGTCTTGGCTTGATTGATGTCACTTCTCAAGGTTGTGTTTTGGAAACTAAGTCAGTGGTGTGGTGTTTGGAGGGTTCAACACCTTACCAAGTTCTTTTTTGGTATCGAGAAATGTCAGTGCAACATCATGGTAGAGTTCGGGTGACATTTGATCTATGTGACATTATTTCTACTCCCCACCTCTTTCAAGTTTCGGGCTAGCTCACTATCAGGAGCATTTGGTCCACTTGGAGAGTTGTAGAGAGCATGGTTCAGTGGTATCAGGACAATAGCAAGCCTTAATGGGACTTAGCTTGCCAACTAATTTGGAGTTGGAGGAAGCAACGGGTTTGTATTGTGGAGATGTCGCGCTTTCATGAGCATAGACTAAGCCGAAAGGGAATCTTCTTCTAGTGTGATCTATGGGATCTTGGAGCATGCTCTTAGAAGGAGTCGAGATCCCTTACTCAGGAATTTGGACTTCTTACCACCGATTGTCTCTCAATCATGGAGTTGTGTGCACTCACTCTGGTGTTAGAGTTATTTAATATGAACATTAGTATATCGAGGCAACCTTCTGGAGAAACTGGGCACGGAGTTTTGGTCAGTCGTTGCTACAGTATGACTCTCACCGTTTGTATTCATTTCTTCATTCAAGATGTCTTTCCTCATTGGTTCTTAATATTTGTTGGGTATCTAAGGATCCGAAGGAGCGTTGGGTGAGGCACTTGCAAATGTTTGGATAATACAGCTTTCTTATAAGCTAAGAGTGTTTCTCTGGTTTGTCATTTAATAGGGGCTTCCATATAAGGCCAAGTTGGCCAAGACTAGTCTATCAAACAACCTATGTTCTATTTGTCAGTGTCCAAAGATAGTTAGGAATATCTTCTCGAACTATTGATTTGCCAGCCATTGTTGGAGTTGGTTTGAGGATCATCACTCGATGCTTCTTCAGCGCAGGATTCACCAACATGCAGCATTGTTTGGTGATGGTCACACTCTTATTTGTGATGCTTTTTCTGGATTTTGGTATTGCTTGAGGATAGTGGTGCTTTTTGTTTTATGGAAGCTAAGGTGCAAATTTATTTTTGACATGGGACTAGCTCCTTGTTTTCCTTCAGTTCGGTATGGAAGGATGAGGTTCATCATCAATTGTTGGCAAAAGGTGTTTTGCTAATCAAAGATGCCCAATCTTTGGATCACAATGAGTACTTTGCTTTTGTTTCGGCCTTAGTAGCTCTTTGGAAGAGGTTATGATAATCATTGTATATACCCTTCCACTTTTTTAATTTTTGTTTGTAAATATAAAATGTATTTTTCAATTAAAAAAAACTCAGAAGATGAAATGATACAAATGAGAGCTTGAGTTGTTTATTTATACACAACTCAAGTGAGGCATCCCTACAAGAGGGGGTTATGGGCTCACAAAACAAGGGCACACACCCGAAGAGGGTTATTGAATCCACATGTCAAGTTTGAGTAGGTTGGCCTTAACCATATCTATTAATACAATAAATGAAGTAAAATATGACCTTACCCATAATTACAAGTACATAATTATATGTATGAATGGGTCATGTCCACATGTACAGAGTACACCAATAATTCCAACATCATCCAACTTTGCTCGATTCCAAGTCTAGTAACTATGATTTACCGCTCTTGATTCAGGATAATTCTAAATTCCACTTGTATTCTGTGAAATGCTTTTAGCTGGATCTAATCTGCAATTCACCTAGTCTCAGTGTTGCTTCATGATGATAGGAATAGGGTTGGAGCTCACAACTGCGTAGTAAGTTAATGTTATAGAATTAGCAAACACTCTTTTAAGAATCTTTAAGACATAGAATGTCTCTCTTTCAAGGTTGTAGTTCTATTTTTCTACAAAAATCGTGTTCATGATGACTTAAATACTATTAAGACATGGTAAACCAAGAAAGTAAAGCAACAAGTTCAGTCTCTCGACCTCTAATATCGGTTCAAGTCAGAGCTAAAAGAAGAATGCCCCCTCATAGCAAGATAAGATAGCCCATGGGGGCGAAAAAACATTATTCTTGTTCTTTGGTAGCCATGACCCATTCCTCTAGGGATCACAGTGACAAACTTGATACCATTTTCACTATGTAGCTGAACATATTTACAAACCAGTAAACTTGGCCAAACAATAATAAAATGCAATTTTTAGTGTCACTAGTGTGGTGTGAATGCATTGCACTTACTTCATGAGGATGTCATAATACTCTGGATCCAAAGAAATAAATACCGCATCCACATCCTTACTCGCCATTAGAACACGATGCACCACTATCCAATTTGCTGACTGCAAAAGGACCCAATGCATTAAGAAAATCATTAGCATTTTCTAGATGAATAATACATTGATTTAATTATAAAGTCAAAAACATGACAATATATTCAAATGCATATCATACAAAATATTCTCTAGGAAAACAAATATAATACCACTTTACAGTGAGAAAAAAGATCAAATAGATCATGGAGTTTATACATTGTTACGATGTTTAAAGATAACCCACTCCAATGTTAGTTACTGGTACTTTGTGTGGATCATCAGAATTTTTGGATTCATATATATATATATATTTTGTTAGTTAACGGACTTAATGTTAGATAAAGTTTATGTTAGTTGTTCTTTTCTGTTAGTTCATAGAGTTTTACACAAATTCTAAAGAAGACAAAGAAGATAAAGTGGGATCATTAGCTATAAAAAGGATCTTAGGTGTTAGAGTAAGGGTTTTGTGAAGGGAGTTCGGAAGAGACTATTTGGGCCAAGAGCAGCATTCATACCAATATTATTTGACTCGGGAGAGACTCAGGGAGTCTTCTGAGTCTAGCTGAGTCTCGTTTGAAATGAGTACTCAGCTCAAACTCACCGAGTAAACTCGAAACTCGCCAGACTCGGCCAAACTCGAAAGACTCGTGAGTCTCAGCTAAGACTTGCCTCAAAATCGTGAGTCTAACCTAGTGGCAAACTCATGGACCCCGCACTGTTTTTTGGAGGTTAAAACATGTTTTGAAGGGAAAAATGTCAAGGATGAAAGCCTAAAACCCTAATGCATTATTAAATAGAAACCACTCTCATTTTACTCTCATCTCTCATCATTTCGCTCTCTTATTCTTTGTAGATGTGACTATCCAATTGTGAGGGGCAATTTTATTTGATTTGAGTGCATTTGACAATTTATGAAAGAGGTTGAGTTATGTGATTATTGTAGAAGACCGAGCTTTGCTAGTTTTTGTGCATGTGAAGGAGGCCAAGATCTACTATCAATGTTTGTAGGGCAATTTTAATTGTTGTTTGGAGGTGCGTTTTTATTCGCTATGTGAAGGAGGGGCATTTTTATTTGTTGCATTTATGCTATGTGAAAGACTTGAGGAGGCTGCATTGTTGCTGTGTGAAGGAGGTATGTCAATCGTACAAGTATCTGCTTCTAATTCTTTTTCTATATCAAAATTCAATGTTTATTAAATTTATAATCAATCTGCTAGCATATGAAAGGCCAAGTTTTTAAACTTTTAATCAATCTATTAGATTATTATCCATGGCTCCTAAGTCCAAATCTAAGAGGCCTCTTGATCAAGCATGGAACATTGTGTCTGAGTGGATACAAATGATGACAAGCAAGTCAAGTGCAAATATTGTTTGATTGTTATTTTAAGGGCATAAAAAGGATGAAATGCCACCTAGCAATAATCCCATGCAAAGATGTTGTAGTTTGTGATAAATGCCCTAAAGAAGTCACAACCCAAATGCAAGTTGTTTTTGATAACATCAAAGAAAGCAATGCAAAGAGAGCTAGGATGAAGTTAGAAGTTGCAGGAATGGGTAGATCTCCAATACCACCTCCCAGTAGTTGCTCATCAAGTGTTAAAGCGAGTCCAAGTATCACCTCTCCTTTCTTCTGTTGAATTATATAGCTTTGGAAGCTATTTTCCCTGTTGTAACTAACCATGTAAATAAAGTTTTGATATAGTGTTAACTTTATGTCAAGCATCAAACACATGACAAGTGTCAACCTTATGCCAAGACAACCATATGCCATGTGTCAACCTCATAACACCTCTAAGAGGGCTGCTTAGGGAGGTTGTAGTGGCTAGCTTAGGGGGGCTGCTTAAGAGGGCTGCTTAGGATGGTTGGAGTGGCCAGCTTAGGGGGGTTGCTTAGGGTGGTGGTATGACAGCTGTATAACAGCTGTCATACAATCCTAAGACAGCAATTTAAGGCAGCCTCTAGAAGAGACAAAGGAAGTGACCTTTGGGAGCATTAGGAGGTGGCTCTTGGGAACTTTAGGAGGTGACTCTTGGCAACCAAAGGAGGGCAGGTATGACAGCTGTTATACATCTGTCATACATTCTTAAGGGGCTGCTTAGGGCAGCCAAACCAACCTATAAAAAGGGGCATTCACTTACCATTTACATACCTTTGTTTTGTTGGAGTCTTATGTTGAGGCAAGGCATCTATTTGTTTAAGTATTTTACGCTGGTATATGGCTGCTAGTTGCTGGAGTCTTATATTGTTCCTTGCTGATATAAGGCTGCTACAAATACTATGTTAAAGCTACCATAACTCTGCTACAGGAAGAAGGAAAGTCAGTTATCTTTTGGTGAGTTTGTCAAGTTGTTACTATAAGTGTTAGTTCAGCTATTTGTGAAGTTTGTAAGTGCTGAAACAGAGGTATTGTTTCAGCCCTCTGAGTCCTAGCTAGTTGCTCTAAAGTCTTGTACTGGTATTGTGCTTTGTTGAAGAATCTAAAGAGAAGTTTTGGCTGGGTTTTCTACCCCAAGAGGGTTTCCCAGGGTATACTTGTGTTCTCTCTGTGATTGTCTCACTTTCAATGATCCTGATATATGCAAGATGTATTGGTATGTTGGTTGTATGCTGTAATTTTTTAAATTTACCTACATGCATCAGTTTTTCAACATGGTATCAGAGCTTCCTTGAAAGAAGCCATTTCTACAGAGAGTTATTAGATTTGGTAAGAGAGACTATTCTAAACTCAAATGCTTTTGTTGTGAAAAGTTGGGACATCTTGCCAGAGATTGTCCTCTCATAAAAGAGGTCAAAGAAAGGAGGAAAAACAAAAGACATCATGCTCATATTGTTGAAGATGATGAACCTGTTTTCAAGAGAGAAAGAAAAGAAGATTCAGATGAAGAGCATGTTTTGGTGGCAGCTCTTACTAATTCAGTAAATTATGATGATGAAACATGGCTTGTGGATAGTGGTGCCTCCAGGCACATGACTAGTTTTAAAGACTCTCTTTCAAATCTGACCAAGAAAGATTCTTCTCATCAGGTGAGACTAGGTGATAACTCTTCCTATCCTATTAAGGGAAAACATTTGAAAATGGAAAATGTTTTATATGTACCTGGTTTGCAAAAGAACCTCCTATCTATTTCAGGATTGGAAGAGAAAGGATTCCGAGTAGCTTTTGTCGATTGCCAAGTTCTTATGTGGTCGAGAGCAAATAATATTGATGATGCTATTATAATTGGTAGACATGAAGATGGGTTATACAAGTTAAAAGGAAAGGCAAATCAAGCCTTAGTACACAGTACTATAAACCCATGTGAACTGTGGCATAGAAGGTTCGCTCATATTCACTATAAAGCCTTGCCAGTTGTCAGCAAGATGGTGAAAGGCCTTCCAGAAATTCAAGTGTTCCACGACGGTGTGTGCAAAGGATGTGCACAAGGAAAGAATGTGAAAAAGCCTTTTCCAAGCAGTGACAGTAAAGCAAAAGGAGTTATGGATCTAATTCATTCAGATGTGTGTGGACCTATGTCAGCCACTTCACTCAGCGGGTATGTTTACTGTGTTTCTTTTATTGATGACTTTTCTCACAAAACTTGGATTTATTTCTTAAAGAATAAAGATGAAGTCTTTAGTATGTTTAAGGAATTTAAATCTCTTGTTGAAAATCTTTCCAAGAGAAAAATAAAGGTTTTAAGATCTGATAACGGAGGAGAATTCACATTTGGTGAATTCAAGGAATTCTGTAAAGAAGTTGGGATTAAGAGGGAGCTTTCTACTCCATACAATCCTCAGCAAAATGGTGTTGCAGAAAGAAAGAATCGATCAGTTATGGAAGCAATTAAAGCCATGATTCATGATCAGGACTTATCAATGTACCTTTGGGCAGAAGCAGCAAGGACTGTTGTATATGTACAGAACAGAAGTCCTCATAAAGTTCTTGAAAACAAAACTCTAGAAGAAGTGTTTTCTGGAAAAGTTCCAGAGGTTAGTCACCTAAGGATATTTGGTTGTCCAGTGTATATCCATATTCCCAAGGACAAAAGGACAAAGTTGGATCCTTCAGGTAAGAAGGGTATATTTGTCGGATACAATGAAACATCAAAGGCATATAGAGTATATGTCCCTGGATTCAAAAAGATTGAGATCAGCAAAGATGTTATCTTTGATGAAGATGCAGCTTTCTGCAAATCAAAAAGAAATCATGTAGATGAGGTACATGATGAGGAACCTACAACTTCTAAAGTACCAAATACAGAAGAAGAAGAGCTTGTACCTAAGAATCATGATATGATGGAGCCTCGAAAACCTGTTGATTCACCCACAGAAGTGATTACATANCAAAGTTGGATCCTTCAGGTAAGAAGGGTATATTTGTCGGATACAATGAAACATCAAAGGCATATAGAGTATATGTCCCTGGATTCAAAAAGATTGAGATCAGCAAAGATGTTATCTTTGATGAAGATGCAGCTTTCTGCAAATAAAAAAGAAATCATGTAGATGAGGTACATGATGAGGAACCTACAACTTCTAAAGTACCAAATACAGAAGAAGAAGAGCTTGTACCTAAGAATCATGATATGATGGAGCCTCGAAAACCTGTTGATTCACCCACAGAAGTGATTACATATCAGAGAAAACCAGGTTGGGCTCGTGAACTCATTCAAGATGCAAAAAGGTATGGTGCCCCAAATAAGACTTTCAAAGAAAGTAAAAGACCTCGATTATATTCCAACTATGTTGCACTTGTGTCTAACATCATTGATGCAGAACCTTCTAGCTATGAAGAAGCCGCTGAGAAGAAAGTGTGGCAGGATGCCATGACTGAAGAATATCAATCAATTATGAAAAATGATGTTTGAGACATAGTTCCGAGACCAAAAGAAAAATCTATGGTAACATCTAAATGGTAATACAAAATCAAGCATGTTGCGAATGGTATTATTGAGAAATTCAAAGCAAGGTTTGTAGCTTGTGGGTTCTCTCAGAAAGAGGGAATAGATTACGAAGAAACCTTTGCTCCTATGGCAAGATACACATCCATTAGAGCTACTATGGCTATAGCTGCAAAGATGGGATGGAAACTACATCAGATGGATATAAAGACTGCTTTTCTGAATGGTGTGATAGAAGAGGAAGTGTATGTGGAGCAGCCACAAGGATTTGAGACACGTGAAAGTCAGACACATGTGTGCAGATCAAAGAAAGCCTTGTATGGCTTGAAGCAAGCACCCATGATATGGTATGGAAGAATTGTTAATTTTCCTATGAGCTTGGGCTTTATCAAGAGTAAAGCAGATTCCAATCTCTACTATAAGATTGAGAATGATGATCGGATGATCTTACTATTGTATGTGGATGATCTGTTTATAACAGGAAATGAAAAGCTCATCACTGATTGCAAGAAGAAGCTTGCTTCAGAATTCGAAATGAAAGATCTGGGTCATATGCACTATTTCCTAGGTCTGGAAGTGTGGCAGAATCCAAGGGAGATTTGTCTTAATCAAGGAAAATATGCTGTGGAAATTCTAAAGAGATTTGGAATGATGGATTGTAAATCCATGACTACACCTATGACGACAAATCCAAAGTTATTATGTGATTCTTCATCAGAGATAGTGGATGCCACTTTGTATAGGCAAATGATTGTGTATAGGCAAATGATTGGTTCGTTGATGTATTTAACGAATACAAGGCCAGACATATGTTTTGGTATGAACACTTTTAGTCAGTATATGGTTGAACCCAAACATGTTCATTTGATCGCAGCAAAACATGTGATGAAATACTTGAAAGGTACCATTGAGTATGGTATCAAGTATGATGCAGATTGTGAGTTCAAACTACAGGGATACTCTGATTCAGATTGGGCTGGTAGTGTCACAGATTGTAAGAGTACTTCAGGATGTTGTTTTAGTTTGGGATCAAGTATGATCTCATGGTTTAGCGGGAAGCAAACCAGTGTTGCGCTCAGTACAACTGAGACAGAATATATGGCAGCATGTTTAGCATGTACTGAAGTTGTATGGCTACGGAAATTACTTTCAGGATTATTTGATATTGAGTTAGATGCTACTAGTATTTGTTGTGACAATCAGAGTTGCATAAAGTTGTCAGTGAACCCCGTGTTTCATGACAAATCAAAGCATATTGGAATCAAGTATCATTTTATCCGTGAAGTGGTAGAAAAGGGAGCAGTGAAGCTTCATTATGTGGCTACCAATGAGGAGGTTGCAGATGTGTTAACCAAACCTCTGTCAAAGGTGAAGTTTTGAGTACTTCAGAGACAAACTTGGACTGGTCCCTCGTAAGAGGGAGTAAAGAGCTGCATATGGGATTCTGGTGACAGTAGCGGGGCAAGTCATTTACAGGTAGGATGTGAGCTATTCTATTTTATTCTTATCCAGTATGTAAAATGACTAGCTCTAAGATTACTCATCCAGTATGAAAAAGGATTGGCACTGAGTAAGACAGTTCTTGGTGAACTGTATAGCTTCCTCTAGCATATGGCTAGTAGGACAGTTCTTGGTGAACACCAGAGATGCTACTGATCCCGATGCTAGCTATGGATACAAAACTTCTCTTGATGAATAGATTATACATGGATCAACAAGTCAATAGCCAAGTAAAGACAAATGGATGTAACAGTTGGTACTAGGAAAATGCCTTCCTTGCTAAGAGGGAGTGTTGAATTATATAGCTTTGAAAGCTATTTTCCCTATTGTAACTAACCATGTAAATAAAGTTTTGATATAGTGTTAACGTTATGTCAAGCATCAAACACATGACAAGTGTCAACCTTATGCCAAGACCACCATATGCCATGTGTCAACCTCATAACACCTCTAAGAGGGCTGCTTAGGGAGGTTGTAATGGCTAGCTTAGGGAGGCTGCTTAAGAGGGTTGCTTAGGATGGTTGGAGTGACCAGCTTAGGGGGGTTGCTTAGGGTGGTGGTATGACAGCTGTCATACAATCCTAAGGCAGCACTTTAGGGCAGCCTCTAGAAGAGACAAAGGAAGTGACCTTTGGGAGCATTAGGAGGTGGCTCTTGGGAACTTTAGGAGGTGACTCTTGGCAGCCAAAGGAGGGCAGGTATGACAGTTGTTATACAGTTGTCATACATTCTTAGGGGGCTGCTTAGGGCAGCCAAACCAACCTATAAAAAGGGGCATTCACTTACCATTTACATACCTTTGTTTTGTTGGAGTCTTATGTTGAGGCAAGGCATCTATTTGCTGAAGTATTTTATGCTGGTATATGGCTGCTAGTTGTTGGAGTCTTCTGTTGTTCCTTGCTGATATAAGGCTGCTACAAATACTATGTTAAAGCTGCCATAACTCTGCTACAGCAAGAAGGAAAGTCAGTTATCTTTTGGTGAGTTTGTCAAGCTGTTACTATAAGTGTTAGTTCAGTTATTTGTGAAGTTTGTAAGTGTTGAAACAAAGGTATTGTTTCAGCCCTCTGAGTCCTAGCTAATTACTCTAAAGTCTTGTACTGATATTGTACTTTGTTGAAGAATCTAAAGAGAAGTTTTGGCTGGGTTTTCTACCCCAAGAGGGTTTCCCAGGGTATACTTGTGTTCTCTCTGTGATTGTCTCACATTCAGTGATCCTGATATATGCAAGATGTATTGGTATGTTGGTTGTATGCTGTAAATTTTTAAATTTACCTAAATGCATCAGTTTTTCAACATCTTCCTTCCTCACACAACCCCAGGAGCTTAACCGACCTTGGAGAATTTTAATGAAAAGAAGAGGAAGGAGACAAATATGATATTGAGGAGGTTTTGGTACCATAAAGCTTCTCATTTAACATTGCAAACTCTCCTTTTTATCAACCCATGGTAGAGGCTATTGCAGGAGCAAGCCCTAAATAGGAAGGCCCCTTTTATAGTGCACTTGGGGGGAAAGAGCTAGATGAGGAGTTACAACGTGCCAAGGCACCATTGGAAGGCCTTCAAAATTCATGGGAGAGTATCAGTTGCACCATTATGTCACACAAGTGAACAAATCAAAAGAATAGAACAATCCTCAATTTTCTTGTGGCATGCCCTAAAGGAACCATGTTCCTAAAATCCTTTGATGCATTCTCACATTTAAAGGATGGAAATCTGATATATTCAATGTTGGCAGAGGTTCTGGAAGAAGTTGTTGTCAAACATGTTGTCCAAGTAATTATGGACAACGCTGCAAATTATGTGGCAACTAGAAAAATGTTATGTGATAAATATCCTACTACTTTTTGGAACCCGTGTGCTAGCCATTGCATAGTGCTAATTTTAGAGGACATATGGAAGTTGAAGTGGGTGCATGCTATTATCCATGAATGCAAACAAATAACCAAATGCATTTATAACCATGCTTGGGTGTCAAGCCTTATGAGAAAGTCCGCAAAGTGCAAGCTCACTCACTTGGTTGTCACACACTTTGCAACAAACATTCTCTCACTCTAGAGCATTTTAAACAAGTGCCAAGGACTAAGATGATGTTTTGTAGTGAGAAATGACTATATTGAAAAGACAACACAAATCGAATAAAATGTCCGTCAAGGTGTCACTCTTTAGAGATGATTTATGGGAGTTTGTCATTGAGGTTGTTAGCATGACTAAGCCTCTTGTGAAAGTGTTGAGGATCATGGATGGAGACAAATCATCAAGGGGATACATTTATGAGGGCATAGACAACACCAAAGAGGCCATCAAGACATTCTATAAGGAGGATGAATCTAAATATCTCCCCCTTATGGGAAATTGTTGATTTCAGGTGGAACATGCAACTACATTCACCATTGCATGTAGCCAGAGCATATCTCAATCAGAGCATATTCTATAATGAGGTAATCCAAAATTCAAAAAGATCCCCAGGTAATGAAAGGTGTGATGATTTGCATTGAGAGGATGTACCCAAATCAAGACATTCAATACAAGATCGATATTCAATGAGATTTGTAGTGAGAAATGACTATATTTGAAAGACAACATAAACCAAATATAATGGTCGTCAAGGTGTCACTCTTTAGAGATGATTAATGGGAGTTTCTCATTGAGGTTGTTGACATGACTAAGCCTCTTGTGAAAGTGTTGAGGATCATGGATAGAGAAAAACCATCGATGGGATACATTTATGCGCGCACAGACAAGACCAAAGAGGCCATCAAGACATTCTATAAGGGGGGTGAATCTAAATATCTCCCCCTTATGGGAAATTGTTGATTCTAGGTGGGACAGGAAACTACATTCACCACTGCATGTAGCCAGAGCATATCTCAATCCAAGCATATTCTATAATGAGTAATCTAAAATTCAAAAAGATCCCCAGGTGATGAAAGGTGTGATGATTTTCATTGAGAGGATGTACCCAAATCAAGACATTCAATACAAGATCAATATGCAACGAGATTTGTACAAGGATTTAGAAGGCGTGTTTGGATTTAATTCAACCCAACATCTCAAGGACAAGAAAACGTCAAGTAAGATTTAATTTGTAAATTGTTACATTATAACTTCCTAGTTTTCATTTTCATGTTTGGCATTGCAAAACCTGTAATGTTTGTTTTTTTATAACAGCCCATAGGTGTATAGATTGTGGCTCTGAGACAACACATCTACAAGAATTCACCATCAAAATTTTGAATCAGCCTTATAATTCTTCAAGTTGTGAGGGAAACTGGTCAATATTTGAGCCCATCACACCAAGAAGTGCAATAGGTAGGAGCATTAGCAGTTGAAGAAGTTGGTCTTCATTTACTACAACCTTCACCTACTCACAAAACAATTGTGACCAAAGGATATGGATCTAATTTTATTGGATATGATTGAACTAAACTCTAAATGGATCTTGGAGGATGATTCTCTTGATGATGATTTGAGTTGGCATGAGGCAAAGAATATGGATCTCTCTAGTGTGTCATATCTCAATCGCAAAAACCTAATACACCAACATCACAACTTCAACTTCAAACTAGCAATGTTGGCACTGGCTCTTTGAGCGCTTCTTTTAGGCGTCCTTGTAGTCATGAATGAGAATCAAGATTGGACTTGGAGACTATTGTTCCAGAGTCTACACTTAAGGCTATAAAGTGTAGAGTCTAAGCATCTAAAGTGAGTGAATGAAAAAAGGGGAAGAAACAACTTCGGGGGATGAAGCTATGGCTGATCTCTGAGTTGTCTTTGTCTAGCTTCCAAATATTCTTGAATGCTGATATCCCGTTCGATGGCGGCCCATGAACGTTTGAGCTCTATCAGGGTGATGGCAGTCTTAAGTATGGTATCGAAAAGATTCAAAGTGATGTTGATTTGATCCGATAGGCCAAGTTCGATGTTGGGTTGTCTTACGACGGGTACTGTCATGGGGAGAACACAGCTTTAAAAGAGGGTTGATGTTTTAAAGTGCTTATTTCAATTTTAGATTATACGAGGAAAATTCAGTGAAGCCAATCGAAGGGTTTAACAAAATTGAAGGCCGTTTTCCGTAACTGAGTTAAAATCTTGAAACCGAGTGTGAAAACATAGAGTTGTCAACAATGTGGGGCATAAATTTCAGAGGAATCCCACGCTGTAGCAGAAGAAGAAAAGAAAGAAATACCTTGATGAAAGCATATAATGTAGAGATCTGAGTAATTCACAGGTCTTGTACCTGCTAGTAGCCGATACAAACGAAAAGTTGTAAATAAATAGATAACTAGAACCTGATCACCACAGTAGAAGTTATACTAAATTGCAGCTAAAACATTCATCAAAGACATATATGTAAAAAATGACATGAAGCATGAAATAACAGAGGAAAACACATAACTCAATCTTGACAGAATATGGAGTCTTCAATTCGCTTTGTATTAATCCTGGCTAAAAAGAACTTTCTCTATTACAATCTACCACCAAAAAAAAGCCTCTTCTATCTCTTCCTAAATGTATATTTAAACAAACTTCTAACCATTTAGAATTCCGATCATTCTGGAAACTTGTTAGTTACAAATGAAAAATTGGAGCGTTTCATCTCCTCATCTTTTGTCTTCCCTCCTAAGGGCGGAGCACCTTCCTTCCCTCGTAAGTGTGGAGCACCTTCCTTTCTCTGCTCTTTCGGCTCCAGAAATAGAACGGGTTGACATCTGTCATTATTTAGCACCATAAACCTGCCCCTTCACCCACTCGATGCAAATGACACACCTTTTCATCAACTGGGCTATGAACCTGGAAGGCTCTACTTGGTTGCTTGCCTCAAAGGTGTAACAACTCTTCGCCAACTGTGGCAACCTTTTCCCTACTTGTCGGTCTTCCGTGATGATAGAGCATAATTGTAAACTTGGCTGTACTAGCCATTTGTCCACTTGGACCATATCAACCTAGCTTATCTGGGATATCTCCACTTGCTCTTTCTCCATGTTTTCTTTGATGTCCAGCAGGTGTTTAGCTATATTGATTTTGCCCAGCGTCCCAGCACTGCCTTCCTTATCAAGGTCTAACAAACTTTTATTTATCAAGGCGAACGTTTCCTCACAAGAATTCATCACCTCATTAGCTCTCCCCCTGCTTTCTGATATAATATGCTCCCAGACCTTCAACAAGATATTCCCTCTAGTTTGTTCTGCGATGGATAATTTGGAGATGCTGACCATCTCTATCTTCGTCGTAGCTATAACAGCGTCTTGGAAAGCAACCCGAGCTGCCCCGGCTTCTCTTTCTCTCAAAGAAATATTTTCTAACACTTGATCTATCGTCTGAAAGTGGTTTTGAATGGTTCCAACTTTTACAAGCAAGTCTTGTTGAGCCGTTAATACCTTCTATCGGATTTCGGCAGCTTGGGATCTGAACATTTTTATGTCTAAAACCTGATTCTCGGCAACATCCAATTTCGATTGTAACTCTATAATTTGTTGCCCCTGCTGGCTTACCTGCGTTTGGCTAATTTGCGCCCACTGGCGCACCTGCTCAAGGTCGGATCTAAGTTTCTCGATCTCCTGCAGATCGGCTATTCGGGCTTGCTTGAGGCTTTTGCTCACCTCATCCCTGGCATTTGCTTCAGCAGTAGCCACTTTAGCTTCCAACTTACTGATCAAGAGGTTTTTTCGTTTCAACTGGACCTTCAAAGTTCCAACTGAGTATTGATTGGCTGTAGCATAAGCCCCTAGTGTTCCTGCTATCTCGTCTGCGAATTCTTCCTCTTTCACGGCCTTTGCATATGTCATGATTTTAAAATTTTTAGCCACTACGCCCTCTCTTTGATATAATTCTTGCCTCACCACGGCCTTCCTTTTTTTATCAAAGAAAAATTCGTTAGGAGGCAGCTCCTCTACAGAAATGGGCGTCAGTTCTTCATTGAAAATCCACCCGCATTGGGATTCCCCTTTCTGAACTGTAAGGGTGTGATAATAGCAATCGGACTGCCAATTTCCTTGGATGGTTGTTTCGGGGTAACATCTGTGGCCGGCTTGTTTGACATGAGCAATAGTGAGTCGCCCGACCCTTGCGAGGGTATCTCTGCTTGACCTTGGACCTGCTTGCCCGGCGTACCCTTTTCGGGATTTCCTTCCTGTTGGTAGTGGATTTCGGCTCCTCGCTCTGAGGTTCCAGCCTCCCCTGTTTTCTCTTGGTTCTTCTCCTTGTTAGGACTCGAGTCCTTTGAACCTTTGGCTTCCGTCTGCTGTGTAACCGGAAACTTTGGGTTTTCACCCTGTAAAATCTAGGGGAGACAACTCCGCCGGTGCTCCTGGAATTTAAAGAAATCGGCCATATCTCCGGATGGCAAGGCTTGAATCCAACTTAGGATTTTAGAGTAGGACCTCGCACCCGGGAATATTTCATCATGAAGGGAATCCTCATGTTCATATCTCTTCAAGCCACAACTCGCCAAGTGATTGCTCACAACCTTACTAAGGTCATGCTTCTTGAACTCAATATCCACCAGCTTCATTTCTTCTAAAGCCGTAGCCTCGGCTTTGGCATGGCCAAAATCTAACAAGGAATATGCACCAATATGAATGGGGAAGGGCGGCCATACCTTTTTTTATACTCCTTTGAGCTCTTTGCTTATTCCGTCGAGCACAGTCTGCCTGGCGATCTCGCGACACAATAGCTTATCTGGCAAGAATAGCGATAGAGCATATGAAGGAACAGAGGTGCCGAAAACCCTAATATATGAAAATTCTGCCTCTATATACCAATCTGCAACGCTACTCAGGTTGGTCGTGACGCTATCCGAAATCCTGGGAGGCGGCTGGCCGAAGATGGTGACATGCAATGGCACCATTACCCAGTTGAAGATCTCGTAGATGAATTCTTTGGCTTTATCCTCCCAAAGCTTTGAGTGGTAGACATGAATAGACTCTGTATTAGATGGAGCCCAGCTCTAGTTCATTAGTGGGAAGGGTGTCATGAAGCAGATGGCATCCATGATGTAAGCAGACATAAAGAACGAAGTTGCTTTCTTGCTTGCCCTCTGTGCTCGATATTCGGTAATTCGACTGGTCAAACTATCAGACAACAGTTTGGCTCAGTCGAAGGAGAAACCCTCAGCAACTGTATGAATAAGCGGTACCCATGGGAGGAAAAAATGGGTAGTGTCCTCCTTCCCATACAACCTGCAGGCCATCATCGCTATGTACTTGAATTGTGGCTCCAAAGAAGAGATTGAATAGATCCCGTGAGTGTCAGCCCTGAATTTCGCGGGGTGTGAGACCCAATCTTTGATCAGATCGGATAAATTTTTGCATACTGCTTGCACTCCTTCTTGAAACCTTCTAGAAATTCGGCATTGTGAGTAAGGTTTGGTGTGGGTGACAATTTATACATTGCCCGCAAATGTTCTGGACTGAAAGTCCCAATCGTTACCTTCTGTTCGCTAATAATCGTCCTGGTCGGGATGTCCACATGGTCCAGCGCCCACCTGATCATATCACAATAGGGAAGAAGTTGGGGCCTCGCCGCTATTTTGTGCATCTCTGCTTGAGCGACGATTTTGTATTTGGTTGATAAGTCATCCTTCTCGTTGTCGCTAGAATCATCCGAATAGTCTACCGACTCGGATTGCAGAATGTTGGAAACGTATGACCATGTCTTGACGGAATTAATACTTCGGGGCGAGGTATCGGAAACAACGTCTGAACCCTGACCTGAACTCTCGGCAGCTGCCTTGGGCGCTTTTCGTGGAGCCATGATAGAGAAACCTGCAACTGGACCTCCAGTCGAAAAAATTGAAAAACACAAACAGCGGTTATCCTGATGATATGGCTTTGCGCACAAATAGGAATGAAAACTGAAATAATGAAGGAAAAACTCTCTATCTTGGTCATTTAAGCCCATGGGTGTCCTTGCCAACAGAACGGTCAAATCGCTTAATAGAAAGATTTAGAAGTAAAAACGAGATCTTACTATCCGTCGCCTCACTGCAATTCAAATAAATGCCATAAATGCTTGACGATTCGTAACATTGAAAAATGCAGGATCATTCAAGACTTCATCCGTAAACCGCGTGTGTTAAAGTTTGTTTAAGGCGCTAATTAATCTGGTTTAGTTCTTTCAATTTGGTGCACTTAGTTGCTAATCCCCTTTTTGACGTTTGCCACATCGAGTGTTTTCGCTCCTAGCCACTGAATCTTAAAAACCCGAAATCGCGATGATGTGAGTTAATTGATTAAAAGTGATTTGACTTAAGCCTTTTAATTAATCCATGCTTAATTAAAGAAAATCGCGACTTCGTGGATTGGGGTTACGAAGGTGCTGCCCTTTGGGGAAACAATCGCCGAGTTGCGAAATCACGATAGTGACTAACTAGGGTTTAAAGTGATTTGTTCTTGATACTAACCTGGGTAACTTTAACACAACTTCGCGACTTCGCAAGTCGGAGGCTTGAGAAACGTTCAACGCGTAACTCTCGAGAGCGAGGGTACGAGGTACTAAGAGATGATAAGCCCCGCTTAGTCTTTTAGTAATGGTGATTAAAATTAGGAAGGTTTTCGCCATTTCGCACATCAGGATACTGCGACTTTAGGGGGTAGAAACGTGAAACAAACGAAGTCCCGAAATCCAACCTTTTTGGGCTTAAGTATAACATTTCATGTATTTAGAGAAAGGCGACTCCAACATAGGCTCCAACTAGGGATCTCGTCTCCTTGTGAGATGATAAGGACAGCCAAGTGCCTAAGAAGGGGTACATGTAGTCATCAGTTTGCTTCAGTGAAACTTCGTTTGGAAAGGGGGTGCAGAGAAAAATTTGAGGTTTCGACTTTAATTCCGAAACTTTCCAAAACTCGACACGCTTCCTAAACTCGACGACAGTCCATTCGGTAACTTTCCCTTCCTCGAGATTGAATTCAGAGCTGCTTAAGATGGTCCAATCAATCTTAGGAAAATTAACAGATCTAGTAGGTTTTAGCTTGCGTCAAAAAGAAGTAAATTCCATGCTTTTAATCGGGGAGACCTGCATGAACTCGAGCTATGGATCCAGTTTCAAAAATGTTGATTACCAGAGTGTAGTATAATTTAAGTATGACAACCTTAAAGAATATCTTAGATATTGCTTCACTGCCAGCGAGCTTGTTCAATCCCCCGATGAAGTTATCTGTTCCCTTTATCGAATTTCCTTTCACCACTCCAAACTGTAATCTTGCATTTAAATGCTGAGATGAGGGCAATCATTTTATGAATTTCCTTTCATCATCTCTTTGGACTAGATGGGGGCAATCAATTATGAATTTCCTTTCACCATTTGTCTTATACTTTACTTTTGAAAAGTGGAGTGGGGGCAATCAATTGGCGTAAAACAAATACCAGGGGTGATATTTGTGTATATTTGTTATAGAGGCTTGTCAACTTGCTTTGAGTGCTCTGGACCAACTTTCTCTTAACCTTCACAACGTCCTAGTCTGCAGGAAAAAAGGGGAGAATTCATTTCCAGGGGTCTTCTTTTGAGCAAGACTTAACCATTTGAAACCTGTTAAAAGACCTAAGAGAGTTAGGATCCACCTACGCATGGCTTTGTTCAGCAGGGGACCGAGGAGTCGTGAAGACCAGCTTACTTCCTGAGACGTTCGCCAGTTTCCAAAATTGAAGCGGAACCTCTTTTCCTCTGTGGATGGTATGGGCAGGTGTCAGAGCTTAAGGAGAGAGGACCAAGGATGAAAAAGGGAAAGAAAGAAGGCTATGGACCTCAAAAACTCGGATGTTATCATGCAATCCTGACTCAGGTGAATACATCGTATTTGTGAGACCACTTCTATGTTTTAAGTGATGTTCGTTTGAAATCCAAAAACTTAGGCAATTCATACCTTGGCCTTACCACTTCGTTCTCCTCTAAAAGAAAAATATTTGTCACCTGTTTCGGGTGGGTCAATTTCCTGATACCTGACCGTCCCTTTCTCCTTTTGCGGTTTGGGCTGTAATTCGGAGGCCTGTATGAAACAACACGAAGAGTATCAGGTCTTCAGGATTTATGGGATTTTGTGTGTCAAAATTTATGTCTCTACTTCTAGGAAATCAACAGCCTGTTTTATTCGCGATGAAAGTGAACTTACCGAAAAGTTTATAAAAAGAAAAAGGAAAACACATACCGGTATATACAATGGAGATTTGGAACTCATTTATTACATATAGTGCTTTAAATAACGCCCGTTGACAGGGGCGCTGAGGGTTTTACCGTCCAAATTCTCTAACAGAAATGAATTCTTCCCTTCAGAAGTTGAGACTTTGAACGGTCCATACCAGATATAATCAAATTTACCATGTTTTGTCGAATCTTCCCTCCTAGCGTCCCATTTCAAAACCAAATCGTCGGGGAGGAAATCTCTTTTTTTTGCTTTATGATCAAACAACGCTTTCATGTTGTCCTGGTATTTCTACATCCTTGCGTCCACCTCGGTCCTGTGTTGTTGGACCTCAATCAGTTGATTTATTCTTCTTGTGACGTGGTTTGGCTCTTCTTTATCATCTTGCCAGAGCTTCATTACAGGGAGCGTCAGATTTATAGGTAATACCACATCAGTCACGTATACCATTTGGAAAGGAGAAGTACCAATGGATTTCTTCGTACCTATCCGATTTGCCCATAAAGCATACTTTAAGTGTACATGCCAAGATCTTTTGTTTTCACTCAGCACCTTCTTAATTATGGTAATTAAACTTTCATTTGATGATTCGGCTAACCCATTACCTTGAGGGTAATATGCTATGGAGTGGCCCAATACGATGTTATATTTTTGGCAAAAGCTAATCATTGCCATAGACTTGAATGCCTGGGCATTATCCGTTACTATCTTTCGGGGATAGCCAAATCTGGACAGTATGCTCTCTTCCAGGAAATCTATCACCACTGAATCAGTCGCCTTTCTAGTCGGAATAGCCTCCACCCATTTGGTGAAATAATCTGTGGCGGTGAGGATCCATTTGTGTTGAGTGCTGGAATGTGGGTTGATTTTGCCTATAAAATCTAACCCCCATTGTTGAAAAGGGGCTTCGGTTTTGACAGGAACCAGAGGTAGCGCTGGGAGATTCTGTTTTCCTGCGAACAACTGGCAAGGGTTACACGCTCTGACTTTGACGTTGACATCTGAGAAAATTTTAGGCCAATAATATCCTGCCCTCGGGATTTTATAAGCTGTTGCCCTCCAGGCGTGATGCCCTCCGCACACTCCTTCGTGGAATTCGTTTATGACCCCCTCCGTTTCTGATTCTACCAAACAAACCAGTAGGAAGCCTAAGGGGTCCTTCCAATACAGTTGACTTTCGGATATACAATACTTCACCGCATGCAGCTTCAGTGTCCTGGCTTTAGCTGGAGACAAATCGCTAGGGCATTTCAGGGTCAGTAGGTAGGACACTATATCTTTATACCAATCTGATAAGGCAAACTTCTCTTCGATTCTGGAGATAGCTATTTGGTCGTCGAGCTCGTTTATGTCCCCATGTCCTTCGTATCCTTGCAAGTTATTTATTCCGAGTGCTCTAAAATTTGATTCCGCCGAGAGCTTAGCCAGACCTTGTCCTTTTACTAGTTTCGTCGGTTTTACCTCTAGGTTGAACTCTTGAATTTTAGCGAGCCACCGACCCCTATTTCCATCACTGTCAGGCTGAACCAATATATCCTTCACAGAACTGGTGGGAACGTATGCGATTACCTTGAAGTGTAGCACGTAAGTTTTAAAAGCCTTCAATGCCTTAACCATAGCATACGCTTGTTTCTCTATTATATCGTATCTCAGTTTAGCATCTCTAAGACTTTTACTAAAAAAGGCTATTGGTTGCTCGAAACCCTCTTCATTCTTTTGGAGAAGTACTGTCGCCACTGTGTGTTCAGAGGCGAACGAGAAAATCAGGAAATCCTTTAGGTAATCAGGGCTTGCCACTACGGGCGCTTCGCTGATAACTTTCTTGATGCGTGCAAACGACGCTTTAGCCTCTGCCGTCCATTTCACTTCGTTGTTCTTCTTTAGCATATCTGTGATCAATTTCACGATTTCAGCAAAGTTTGGGATAAATCTTCTCAAAAAATTTATTTTTCCTAAAAATGACTGAATTTCTTTTATATTTCTAGGAATATTTATGGTGTCTATAGCTTCTACCCTTTTAGGGTCGATTTTAATTCCATCCCGAGACACAATGTGGCCCAAGAGTTTACCTTCTTGCATCGCGAAGTGAGACTTCTTGGGGTTTAAAGACAAACCAAATTTTCGGCATTTTTCAAACGTTTGCTTCAGGTGTAACAGATGGTCTTCGTCGGATTTAGAGAAGACAGTCAGATTGTCGAGGTAGATAACCACGAATTTATCTTTTTCACCGATGAAGGTGATATCCATAGCGCACCGGAAGGTAGCACCTGCGTTCATCGAACCAAAAGGCATTTTGTCATACATAAATGTGCCCCAAGGGGTGGTGAAAGTTCTTTTTTCTTTATCATGCTCGTTGACAGCAATTAGATTGTAACTGGAAAACCCATCGATCATCGACATCCTATTTGCCCCGACTACTTTTTCCAAAACGTGATCCATTTTGGGTAGAGGATAGTTATCTTTGAGAGAGGACTTGTTTAGATTTCTAAAGTCTACGCACAGTCTGATCTCCCCGCTTTTCTTCCTAATCGGGACTAAGTTCGCCACCCAGTCAGAGTACCTGAGAGGTACAATTATTTTTGCGTCTAACAGCTTTTTCACTTCTCTTTCGACCACAGGCAGTAAAATGGGGTTGATTTGTCTAAGCTTCTGTCTGAAGGGTTTAACACCAGGTTTCAAAGGTATCTTGTGCTCGATCACAAAGGTATCATAGGTTCTGAGCTCATCGTAAGACCATGCAAAGACATCTTTATACCGCTCGAGTAAGTCCGTATACTTGCTTTTTATCTCAGGAGGAAGGTACTTTGATAACTTCACTATCCTAGGCTCTTTGGTGGTGCCCACGTCATAGTCTTCGACCTCCTCCAGTTGGGGCTGCAAGGTGGACTTCAGAGGCTTGTCATTTTGATCAAACAACCTTTCCAGAGGTATTAGGCCCTTAGGGATCTGATTACTTTTTAACACTAGCAGGCGATGATTTGTAATTTTTTCTCGGAACTCCTGAGGTTCCTCCCCTTCTTGCATAATCCAGGTATGATCGTTTTGGTTTTCCTGGTCAATGTGGGTTTCGGAGAAATCATCCACCATTTTCAGGAACTTTCTGATCTGTTCGTCATCTTCGAAAACCTACCAGTGTTGTATGTTGTTTGGTATGGATGGTATGTGCCTTACCTCTATGTGGTATTTTAATTTGAAAGCGGTAGGGGGTGCGAAAGTCGAAGTTGCTTTGGCCAGTGAATCGTCCTGCTGGTTTTTGGCTCGTGGGATGAAATGAACCTTTACCGATGAAAAGAAATTTTCCATTAGATCCCGAGCACAGTTTCTGTAGGACCTCAGTCTTGGGTGCTTGGCCTGGTACTGTCGATTTACCTGCTTCACAATCAGTTCAACATCTCCATAGACCTCTAAGTTCTTTATGTTTAGCTTCTTGGCAGCTTCCAGTCCCAAGACTAGAGCTTCATATTCGCAAACGTTGTTTGTGCAGTTTACGTCCCACTGTAGCCTGTAAGAGAAGGGAACGAAGAATTCATTTTCAGGTGCTACGAAAAGCACTCCCGCACCTGCTCCTTCACACGACGAAGCACCATCAAAGAACGTTTTCCAAGTTCCAGTGCTATACACATTTTTAGCTGTCTTTTCGGTTTTGATTTCATCGATGTCACTTTCTTCTGTACAATTATCTTCAGTATCGTCAAAGGACAGAATACAATTTCCCACGTCTTGATCGGCGATGTAAACAGGGTAATTGTTAGGATTCTGTGGATCACTTACCGTATCTGCCAACCGTGTTTCCCTGTATAACCGTGTGAACTGTCCACCAAAAACAAGGATTGTGGTGTAGGTCATATCCAGCTGAAGGGATCCCCCGAGCTTGGCTCCCCAAGATCTAGATAATAGTAAACCATACTTCGGGGGTATATCAGCGACAACTACATCCATTAGGACATTTTTCACCGGAATCTGGGCGAGGGTGACTACTAAATCTTTGATCATGCCCATGCACTTAACTCTCCTTGAATCAAACGAGTAAAGATCTCCATAGGGTTTGGTGATTTCGAGGCCTAGTCTATCCATAATAGATTTGAGCATTATGTTATGAGAGGCCCCAGAGTCCAGCATGCAATTATGCAACAGTCGATCGTGCACTTTCAAGGTAATATAGAAGGGGGTGACAGTATCTCTGGCACCTTCAAAATGTGGACCAAAAGTGATATTAGACTTGTCATCTTCCAGATTTATCACGTCGGACTGACTCTCTAGATCTGAAAAATTTATCATCTTGGTTATTTGTTTTCGGTACACAGGATTCTTCGCCAACTCGACCAAAGGTATTGGTATCTTGATCTTTTTTATCTCGTTTTCTAGACAGAAAACTCCCGCAATTTTATCTGTTTCCTTGGCTGAAACATCAGACTCTTTCTTATCCATTTTATTTAGTAGCACTGTTTTATTTTCAGCGTTTCTGGTTTCAGGTGTCCGCGTTTCAGCTGCCTTAGTTCTTCTCGCTTGGGTTTCGGCCTCTTTTACATTGGTATTCTGCGAGTCTACCCCTATGTTATTTCGCATCTCAATCTCTTTCTGGACGAGCTCGTATGTTTCGCCCCTAGGCAAAATTTTCTTGGGTTGCGCAGTCGACACAGGTTTGTTTCTGGGCCTTAGATTGTATTGGGGTTGGAACTCGGCCATTATGGTGTCAGCCATTCCTTGATAAGCGGGATCATCAGCGCCGTTTAGGTTATTGTCTTCAACCGATGATTTTTCAGTGTTCAGGGACTTCTCATAATCTTCTTTCGTCAAGTGAGGTTGTATACAGTCGTCCCCTAAGTTGTTTACGTCTTCTTCCAAGTCTTCGAACTCTTGCATATCATTTCCTCCAATAAAATTTTCATTTTTTAGAGGTGCTTGGATCTTTTGGTCTTCATTTTTAATTTGTCTTGGTTGAAACTGAGGATTGGGATTTCTCCTAAATTCTCTCTTAACAAATTGATCAGCTTTGGATTGATCTAGCTCCATTCTCGAGATTTTGTTTGATAGTTCTTTTATTATCCTTGCCATGTCATCCATTTTGTCATCTGAGGATCTTCCAGATCCAAAGGGACCCCTGTTTCCCGTCTCGATTTTCGTTTTTAATTTACCCGAAGCCATCATGTTTGACTCAATTTCCACAGCGTCATCTTGCATTCGGGTTAGGTCGACCCCTCTCCTTTCTCTTAATAGTAGAGCAAAATCGGGTTCAAAGGCTCCTGCGAAAGTTACTTTGGCTGCGGGTTGGGACGGTTTAACTTCAACAGGGATCTTATTGTACAACTTGTTAAACCTTTGGATAAATTCCATAACAGTTTCAGATCCCTTTTTCTTTAAAGACCCGAACTCGGTCAAATAGTATAAACGATCCTTTCTTTCGCCCCATTGTTTGAGAAAGAGGTCTTCTAGCGCATTGTAGGATATGATTGAACATGGGGGCAGGCTCTGAAACCAAGTTCTTACCTCCCTCGAAGGTTTGGACAAACAATCGGGAATACACGTCCTCATGCTCGAGACCTAGAATATCAGCGAATTGATCAAAAAAGTTGATATGCTCGGTTGCAGTTAGATCCCCTTCTCCTGTGAACTTGGGTAAGTTTTTCATATAGTTTTCGGGTAAATCATGGAGAGGTACTGGAAGGACCAAGGGGGCGTATCTAGCGGCTACTTTGGTGAAAACCCTGGGAGGCGGTTGTTGGCCTTGACCTCCTATTCCCCCTGCTCCTCCTCCGGCGGCAGCCATGGATAACCTAGGAGAGGAAATCGGTGGGTTATAAAGAGGGTTGGCGAAGATGTATAGCGACTCTCTGGCTTCCCCGGGGTGGAAAGGGGAAAAGTCGGGAAACTTTTTACCAAGGGAGGTGAAAGTTGAAAAAGGAGAAGAAGGTATACGTGGACTCGGCTCCTCCGACTTGCAGGATATGTAAATGGGAGAACCCACCGATGTCGAATCCGTGTACGTGGAAACTTCTTCAAGGCCTTGAGTGACGGAGGGGTTTATATTGAGAGTCGATGGGATATCGATAGGGATGAGCTTTAAGGCAGGCGTGTCGCCCCTTGTAACGTAAGAGGTAGTCGGAGAGGTCTCAGTCTTGATCTTGCGTAGGAGTTGCTCGGACTTCAGGGTCTCGGCTACGACAGAACTGTCTGATATTTTCCTGAGAGGAAGTTCTCGCGAGGGTGAAGGTTCGAAAAAGGTCTTATCTTTAGACTGATTAGACTTGGGTTGATAGGCAACCAAATTTTGTTTAAAAAGACCCCTTGGTCTTAGTATTTTTTCAGGGTCGGAAACTAGCACTGTCTGTTTGGCATCTGGGTTTTGTCTGGTGTTCTTTCGAAAGGATGCCAGCGTACTTAAGAGTGGAGTCGCCAAGTGAATGATGAAGGTTTAGCCTTAACAAGGTGTTCGCTCTTTGTTCACTATCAAAAAACGAAACTTGGAAATGTCGTTTTCTCAGGGGAAAGTGACTACGATTCTCCGTCCCCGGCAACGGCCCCAGAAAGATGTTGTTCTAGAGTCTACACTTAAGGCTATAAAGTGTAGAGTCTAAGCATCTAAAGTGAGTGAATGAAAAAAGGGGAAGAAACAACTTCAGGGGATGAAGCTATGGCCGATCTCTGAGTTGTCTTTGTCTAGCTTCCAAATATTCTTGAATGTTGATACCCCGTTCGAAGGCGGCCCGTGAACGTTCGAGCTCTGTCTGGGTGATGGCAGTCTTAAGTATGGTATCAAAAAGATTCAAAGCGATGCTGGTTTGATCCGATAGGTCGGGTTCGATGTTGGGTTGTCTTACAACGGGTACAGTCATGGGGAGAATAGAGCTTTAAAAGAGGGTTGATGTTTTAAAGTGCTTATTTCAATTTTAGATTATACGAGGAAAATTCAGTGAAGCCAATCGAAGGGTTTAACAAAATCGAAGGTCGTTTTCCGTAACTGAGTTAAAATCTTGAAACCGAGTGTGAAAACATAGAGCTGTCAACAATGTGGGGCATCAATTTCAGAGGAATCCCACGCTGTAGCAGAAGAAGAAAAGAAAGAAATACCTTGATGAAAGCATATAATGTAGAGATCTAAGTAATTCACAGGTCTTGTACCTGCTAGTAGCCAATACAGAAGAAAAGCTATAAATAACTAGATAACTAGAACCTGATCACCACAGTAGAAGTTATACTAAATTGCAGCTAAAACATTCATCAAAGACGTATATGTAAAAAATGACATGAAGCATGAAATAACAGAGGAAAACACATAACTCAATCTTGACGAAATATGGAGTCTTTAATTCGCTTTGTGTTAATCCTAGCTAAAAAGAACTTTCTCTATTACAATCTACCACCAAAAAAAAGCCTCTTCTATCTCTTCCTAAATGTATATTTAAACAAACTTCTAAACATTTAGAATTCCGATCGTTCTGGAAACCTGTTAGTTACAAATGAAAAAATGGAGCATTTCATCTCCTCATCTTTTGTCTTCCCTCATAAGGGCGGAGCACCTTCCTTTCTCTGCTCTTCCGGCTCCAGAAATAGAACGGGTTGACATCTATCATTATTTAGCACCATAACCCTGCCCCTTCGCCTGCTCGATGCAAATGACACACCTTTCCATCAACTGGGCTATCAACCTAGAAGGCTCTGCTTGGTTGCTTGCCTCAAAGGTGTAACAACTCTTCGCCAACTGTGGCAACCTTTTCCCTACTTGTCGGTCTTCCGTGATGATAGAGCATAATTGTAAACTTGGTTGTACTAGCCATTTGTCCACTTGGACCATATCAACCTAGCTTATCTGGAATATCTCCACTTGCTCTTTCTCCACGTTTTCTTCGATGTCCAGCAGGTGTTTAGCTATATTGATTTTGCCCAGCGTCCCAGCACTGCCTTCCTTATCAAGGTCTAACAAACTTTTATTTATCAAGGCGAATGTTTCCTCACAAGAATTCATCACCTCATTAGCTCTCCCCCTGCTTTCTGATATATTTTGCTCCCAGACCTTCAGCAAGATATTCCCTCTAGTTTGTTCTGCGATGGATAATTTGGAGTTGCCGACCATCTCTATCTTCATCGTAGCTATAACAGCGTCTTGGAAAGCAACCCAAGCTGCCCCAGCTTCTCTTTCTCTCAAAGAAATATTTTCTAACACTTGATCTATCGTCTGAAAGTGGTTTTGAATGGTTCCCACTTTTACAAGCAAGTCTTGTTGAGTCGTTAATACCTTCTGTCGGATTTCGATAGCTTGGGATCTGAACATTTTTATGTCTAAAACCTAATTCTCGGCAACATCCAATTTCGATTGTAACTCTATAATTTGTTGCCCCTGCTGGCTTACCTGCGTTTGGCTAATTTGCGTTGATTGGCGCACCTGCTCAAGGTTGGATCTAAGTTTCTCGATCTCTTGCAGATCGGCTATTCGAGCTTGCTCGAGGCTTTTGCTCACCTCATCCCTGGCATTTGCTTCAGCAGTAGCCACTTTAGCTTCCAACTTACTAATCAAGAGGTTCTTTCGTTTCAACTGGGCCTTCAAAGTTCCAACTGAGTACTGATTGGCTGTAGCATAAGCCCCTAGTGTTCCTGCTAACTCGTCTGCGAATTCTTCCTCTTTCACGGCCTTTCACCTGTCATGATTTTAAATTTTTTAGCCACTACGCCCTCTCTTTGATATAATTCTTGCCTCACCACGACCTTCCTTTTTCTATCAAAGAAAAATTCGTTAGGAGGCAGGCGTCAGTTCTTCATTGAAAAGCCACCCCGCATCGGGATTCCCCTTTGTGAACTATAAGGGTGTGATAATAGCAATCGGACTGCCGATTTCCTTGGATGGTTGTTTCGTGGTAACATATGTGGCCGGCTTGTTTGACATGAGCAATAGTGAGTCGCCCGACCCTTGCGAGGGTATCTCTGCTTGACCTTGGACCTGCTTGCCCGGCGTACCCTTTTCGAGGTTTTCTTCCTGTTGGTAGGGGATTTCGGCTCCTCGCTCTGAGGTTCCAGCCTCCCCTGTTTTCTCTTGGTTCTTCTCCTTGTTAGGACGAGTCCTTTGAACCTTTGGCTTCCGTCTGCTGTGTAACCGGAAGCTTTGGGGTTTCACCCTGTAAAATCTGGGGGAGACAACTCCGCCAGTGCTCCTGGAATTTAAAGAAATCGTCCATATCTCCAGGTGGCAGGGCTTGAATCCGAATTAGGACTTCAGAGTAGGACCTTGCACCCCGGAATATTTCATCATGAGGGGAATCCTCGTGTTCATATCTCTTCAAGCCACAACTCGCTAGGTGATTGCTCACAACCTTACTAGGGTTGTGCTTCTTGAACTCAATATCCACCAGCTTCATTTCTTCTAAATCCGTAGCCTCGGCTTTGGCATGGCCAAAATCTAACAAGGAATATGCACCAATATGAATGGGGAATGGCGGCCATACCTTTTTTGATACTCCTTTGAGCTCTTTGCTTATTCAGCCGAGCATAGTCTGCCTAGCGATCTCGTGACACAATAGCTTATCTGGCAAGAATAGCAGTAGAGCATATGGAGGAACAGAGGTGCCAAAAACCCTGATATATGAAAATTCCGCCTCTATATACCAATCTGCCATGCTACTCAGGTTGGTCGTGACGTTATCCGAAATCCTAGGAGGCGGTTGGCCGAAGATGGCGACATGCAATGGCACCATTACCCAGTTGAAGATCTCGTAGATGAATTCTTTGGCTTTATCCTCCCAAAGCTTCGAGTGGTAGACATGAATAGTCTCTGTATTAGATGGAGCCCAGCTCCAGTTCATTAGTGGGAAGGGTATCATGAAGCAGATGGCATCCATGATGTAAGCAGACATAAAGAACGAAGTTGCTTTCTTGCTTGCCCTCTGTGCTCGATATTCGGTAATTCGACTGATCAGACTGTCAGACAACAGTTTGGCCCAGTCGAAGGAGAAACCCTCAACAACTGTATGAATGAGCGGTACCCATGGGAGGAAAAAATGGATAGTGTCCTCCTTCCCATACAACCTGCAGGCCATCATCGCTATGTACTTGAATTGTGGCTCCAAGGAAGAGATTGAATAGATCCCGTGACTGTCAGCCCTGAATTTCGTGGGGTGTGAGACCCAATCTTTGATCAGATCAGATAGACTTTTTGCATACTGCTTGCACTCCTTCTTCTTGAAACCTTCTAGAAATTCGGCATTGTGAGTAAGGTTCGGTGTTGGTGACAATTTATACATTGCCCGCAAATGTTCTGGCTTGAAAGTCCCAATCGTTACCTTATGTTCGTTGATAATCGTCCTGGTCGGGATGTCCACATGGTCCAGCGCCCACCTGATCATATCACAATAGGGAAGAGGCTGGGGCCTCACCGCTATTTTGTGCATCTCTGCTTGAGCGACGATTTTGTATTTGGTTGATAAGTCATCCTTCTTGTTGTCGCTAGAATCATCCGAACAATTTACCGACTCGGATTGCAGAATGTTGGAAACGTATGACCGTGTCTTGACAGAATTAATACTTCGGGGCGAGGTATCGGAAACAACGTCTGAACCCTGACCTGAACTCTCGGCAGCTGCCTTGGGCGCTTTTCGTGGAGCCATGATAGAGAAACCTGCAATTGGACCTCCTGTCAAAAAAATTGAAAAACACAAACAGCGGTTATCCTGGTGAAATGGCTCTGCGCGCAGATAGGAATGAAAACTGAAATAATGAAGGAAAAACTCTCTATCTTGGTCATTTAAGCCCATGGGTGTCCTTGCCAATAGAATGGTCAAATCGCTTAATAGAAAGATTTAGAAGTAAGAACGAGATCTTACTATCCATCACCTCACTGCAATTCAAATAAATGCCATAAATGCTTAACGATTCGTAACATCGAAAAACGCAGGATCATTCAAGACTTCATCCGTAAACTGCATGTGTTAAAGTTTGTTTAAGGCGCTAATTAATCTGGTTTAGTTCTTTCAATTTGGTGCACTTAGTTGCTAATCCCCTTTTCGGCATTCGCCACATCGGGTGTTTTTGCTCCTAGCCACTTAACCTTAAAAATCCGAAATCGCGATGGTGCGAGTTAATTGATTAAAAGTGATTTGACTTATGCCTTTTAATTAATCCATGCTTAATTAAAGAAAATTGCGACTTCGTGCATCGGGGTTACGAAGGTGCTACCCTTTGGGGAAACAATCATCGAGTCGCGAAATCACGATAGTGACTAACTAGGGTTTAAAGTGATTTGTTCTTGATACTAACCTGGGTAACTTTAACACAACTTCGCGACTTCGCAAGTCAGAGGCTTGAGAAACGCTCAACGCGTAACTCCCGAGAGCGAGGGTACGAGGTACTAAGAGATGATAAGCCCCGCTTAGTCTTTTAGTAATGGTGATTAAAATTAGGAAGGTTTTCGCCATTTCACACGTCGGGATACTGCGACTTTAGGGGTTAGAAACGTGAAACAAACGAAGTCCCGAAATCCAACCTTTTTGGGCTTAAGTATAACATTTCATGTATTTAGTGAAAGGCGGCTCCAACAAAGACATTGTCTATTTTGAATTTCTAATTATGTTATGAGTTATGTAGTTGATTATTTAATAATAATTGTTGACCTTGGTACTATTTGTCAATTTGATCATGGAATCATGGATTGCAACCTATTTGACATATGTTTCAACTTATAGTTTATTGTTTTGTAGACAAACATCGAGTATCAAACTTTGTATTATCATATTTTATGAGATGGTCTAATGAATTTGTGAATAGACTATTGTTTTATAGCTTATATGGATTGGAAATGTCATGACTTTGTGCATAGACTATGTTTTGAGTTTTTTTTTCTATTTGTTGAGCTTTGTTGAGTCTTCAACCAAGTTTTGCTAAGTCGCCGAGTCTAGTTGAGCCTCAAGCCAACCAAGTCTTTGCTAAGTCCAAGCATGACAACTTTGGTTCATAGTACATACTACCGTTGGATTTGGCATGAGTTGGTACCCATACCTTCTCAAGAAAGTTTCTGGTCAAGGTACTTCTTTTCAGCTATAGAGTATTTTATGCTAAGATTTCCTCTTGTTCTTTAATTTGTGTCCAATTCTAAGGGTTTTTGCTAAAATCCCCAATATTTGGTTGTTGTTAGTATCACTCAACTCTAGTCTCTCTATTGTTGGTACTCCTCAATCTGTTGAAATTTTATTGTTGTTAATGCCCTATTAGTTTCAAATTTTGGATTTCTTTAGGTTTTAATTTTCAGATCTAGCTCCAGATTTCAAATTATAATAGCAGAATTTGGGTTTGGCTCATAAGTAGTATCAGAACCACTTTCTTGGCCTCATGTGTGGACACTGTTACCACTCAAAGTCCTAAGTTCTAACTATAAACAGGCGAGCCTAGAGGCAACTATCAGGCAAGCCACCCACTATTACCTTGGTGACTTTGCCCCACTCTTCAGACTAAAGGAAAGAAGGTATCCTAGTCTGTGGGGGTATCCCTTAGGTCAATCAAGTTACTTGTTGTAGATGTGGGAGTGTTTAGCTTGAACTAACTATGAATATTTGTAACCAAACAACCAAATTGCCTTTAAATGTGAGAGACGTGGTTATGTATGCAAAATACTTGTTTGATCAATTTCAAAGTGACACAAGTTTCCAAGTGAATTATGAATTTACCATAAACTTGTGTTTAGAATGCTGGAAATAAGTTATGACAATGACCAAATAGAAGTCGAATTTGCTTATTATCACCATAACAATTGCTCCACTGTGCCTCAAATTATACATGAATCATTCAAGTAGAAATATCACAACCATGTATTATCTGTTGATATTATGGTAGCTGCGGGAGGTATTTACCTCCACGTGTAAACCTGACAAGAATAGAATATTCCGGGAAGCAAGAAGAAGCCCTAATTAATTGGTTAATAACCCTAGAAGACAAGTCGGCTCAAGAGAATGACTTGTATTAGGTTATTAGCCTCCAAGAGAAGAAGTCGACAAAAGGAAATATCATATACTAAAGAATTAGTACCCAGAATGAGAAGTCGGCCGAGGCAGTCTGCCAGAAATAGTATAAATACAAGAGGCCAGTCTTCATTCTAGCCAGTATTCTCAGAACTGCAGAAGCAGCACTTGTGCGCACTGCAGTTGGCCAATTTGTGCGCAAGTATGGAAGAGAGTTGCTGCTGCAACTAGTAGATTTCGGTTTTGGCTTGGACTATCTCTTGGTTATGGTTTGGACTCTCTGATCAACTCTTGTTACTCTTGCTTGGTGCGCTATCCTTGGAGAAAGATGCACCACCTTTGTTTAGCTATCTAGCCTAGGGTTTGATTCTGGAATAATTCTCTGTCAAGGTTAAGGTGCTCGAGGGTGGCTTCGGCCTATGGTTGGGTGACAATAGTGATATTGTCTATGGTTAAACGAGCATAATCCATTATATTCTAACAGGTTATGGGCCCACACCCCCTTCATTCAGTCTAACCACCGGAAGGGAACATAGCCATAAGGATACTAAGCTCATTGAAGAACTGTCGCTAGGGTTTCTAGCAGGAGCAGTTACTAAAGCACTGTCGCTAAGGTTATTAGCAAGTGTAGTTGCAGAAACCCTAACCCTCTCGTTGAGGCACCTTAAGTGAAGGGATTGACCTAATTTCTGGATAGACTAGAGCGCCCTAGCCTAGCACATCTCCTAGTACTCTCAGCAAGCTAAGACGTCAAGTTTGAGTTTTTGGTCAAATCTAGGGTTGACCAAGTCAAAGCAGCCATGACTTACTCTATGAAGTCAAAAAACAAGTTAGAAGGGGCTTCTAACTTCAGAGCATGGAAGACAAGGATTGATCTCATCCTTGCCAAGAATAAAGTGTTAGATATCGTGAAAGGGAAGATTGTGGAACCAGAGTTTGAAGAAGGAAAAGAGAAGGAACCGCAGAACGTTGCAATTATGGAGAAGTTCAAAGACAATGACATCAATGCCATGAGTATCATAGTGGATTCTATAAAAGACCACTTGATACCCTACATCTCCCATCTTGATTCGTCTAAGAAGATGTACGATGCCCTAACAAACCTCTTCTCAGTCAGAAACATTGGACAAGTAATGAGTCTGAAGAATGAGCTCCGCGACATGAAAATGAATGATGATGACAGCATAACATCACACTTTGTGAGGATCTCTCAGTTAAGAGATCAACTACAAGCTATTGAAGAGATCATCTCATAGAAGGAACTGGTAAATATAGTACTCAATGGTCTTCCCAAGACATGGGATGCATTTGCCGCAAGCATGAACACAAGGAAGGAGTATCCTACATTTGAAGAACTTTGGACTTGTTGTGCACAAGAAGAATCAAGGATCCGTGCAAAAGAGAAACCCCAAAAGAAATACGATGATCAAGCCTTTAGAGCAAAGTTCAAGAATTTCAGGAATAAAAAGAAGTTTGGCTCCAGGAAGAAATCAAATCAAGAGAAAGATATGTCAAGAATACAATGCTTCAATTGTCGAAAGTATGGTCACTACAAGAATCATTGTCCCGATTTAAAGAAAAGGAAGGAAACACACGAAGCATCAGTTGCCAAAGAAAGGGAACCCTCAAAGAAAGTCAAGCAGGACAAAACAGACTTCTTCTTCTAAGACAAGGTAACAATACTCTTCATAATTCTTGTACATACCATGTTTACATAGTTTTTGTACATATCCTGCATATCTATTTTCTAGAAAATAAGATGTTCAAAGAGAAACTATACCTATGGAAGAACAACAAGATAAGGATTGCTATCACAATGACTATAAGACAAGGCAATACACATGAAAGGATGAAGTACATCAACAACCCCTGGTAACAATTCATGTGGAAGTTATTACATAAGTAACAACTGCAAGATAAGACGAAATCATAATCAATCTTGAAGAAACCTAGAAGAAGTAAAGACAGAAAGAAGTCAGCAATCAAGAGGAAATTGGAGAAAGACTTATGACACTTTGCAGAAGGCAATAAGGATGCAGACGGAAGCATGGATTCTGTTAGATGGAGGGAGCCGATTATATATTTCCAAAAGAAGAGCATGCAAGGATTAGGAGGGAGCTAATCCTAAATAATATGATCCAATGAAGATGATGAAGTATTTATCCATGCTCCCATCAATGGTAGCAACCATGAAGAGCACCACGTGTTCAGTTTGACTTTAGAAGAAGTCTTCTTCAAAAAGAAGCCTTAAAGTATCCCTGGTTGTCCATCCACATCCATGATCCTATGATGAAAGAAAGAAGTTGGAATCTTTAGGACATGGAATCTATAGAAAACGCCGTGGACCCAAGAGCTAAAGAGAAACATGAGGAAGAACATGAAGATTCCAAGAGAGAAAGAAAAGCCAGAACAACCAGTCATTGTATCGAGAATCACAAGACTACCAGCCTAATCTGAACTCACTAAAAGAAATCAAGCAGAGGAACTGAAAGTTGTGATGAAGAACAGTGTATGGAAGACTTATGAATGTAAGCATTGCGAGTTCCAGAACTAGAGGTTCTCCCAGATGGAGGGAGAAGACTATGATGATTGCTTGTTCTAGTAAACCAGACATACCTCTACATGAGCCATTATATCGTCCGCAATATCCATGGGTTGGAGTTTACATCAGATGAATGCAAAGACTGTTCTCCAGAATAATTGAACAAAGAACGTATGTAGAACAACCTCAAGGCTTTGAGGTATACCAGGAAGAGAATCTTGTATGCAGATGGAAGAAGGTCTTGTATGAATTCAAACAACTTGGTAAAGAACCTCCAATGCATAGCAGAAGCGTGGTGAAAAACCTTCTATAACAGAGATATTGTATCAGAATGGTTACTCAGAAGCTCAGGATGATGGATTGCTAATCCATGACAAACCCTCATGATGGCAGAAGAAGTACCACTTGGATATGTTCCAGTTTGACCCTTGGCACAATGTTATGAGCTAGCAGGAAACAAAAGATGAATCCAACAATGATATACTATATTGATCAGAGCTATATGAAGCCTTCAGAGAAAACCAGTGTTCCAGAAAGACCGAAGTACATTGAGATCAAGCATTACACTCTCCGTGATGAAGTCCATAAAAGAGAAAGTGGTTCTCCAATATATATCTCCACAGATGAGCAGATAAGCATACATTTTGGTAAAGCCTCTGTCCAAGATGAAAGAGTTTGCGTACTCAAGCTGGAGCTCGTGGAGACGACTTCCTTATTGAAAAAGGAAGAGATGGCTCCCAGGTTGGGAGGGAGCACTGATGTGTTATTGATTTATGGACAGTCATTTTTCAAGTTCGAAAAATGGTCCAAGATGAGCAATTCCTTTCCAATTCGGAAAGTGGTTTGAGATTTCTGACGGACAGGCATTTTCCAGTTCGGAAAATGGTCCAGATCGAACGGTCATTTTCGTAATGAAAATGGTTCGATGGATTGTTGATGTACCATAGAAAGTGATTCCCCTTGTGGCTAACATAGGGAATGGTCTAGGACAGTCTCTCTTCTTGACGGTCACTCTCAGTAGTGGTCAAGAAGACTGGTCCGCCTCGCCGGACAGTCATTCTTTCGAAGCTCACAGTTGTGAGCAGTTTCGAAGAATGGTCTGTTTTGGAGGTTGGTGTAGGACAGCCATTTCCTTAGGAAATGGTCCGGACAGTCATTCCGTAGGGCAGATTCATTCTCTACAGGTTGCACTTTGTTTAATGCCGGAGGAATGGCCCAGATAGGTGAATGGTCCAGGTTCAGCAATCAGGGACAGACATTCCCTAGGGCAAACTCATTCTCTCCAAGTTGCACTTTGTTTAGTGCCAAAGGAATGGCCCAGATAGGTGAATGGTCCAGGCTCATAAATCAGGACAGTTATTCTTCCTTGCTTGAGAAGAATAGTCCAGATATCTCATCGTTGATGTTTTTCCTTCTGAGGGCAGATGCTCTTTTCAGATCTCACAGATGTGAGTGGAAGAATGGCCCAGATTTCAGTTTATATCATAACAATGTTTCCTGTGCAGGTTGATATCAGATGATATGATTGTTATGAAGACTGAATGTCTCTGGACAGTAGATGTATACTACTGTGGTGGATGTGTTCCACTGATTGTGACTATATGTCACTGATCAAGTATCTGTGTGCTACTTGGTGTGGTAGTGTACCACTGGATTGTAGTTGTGTACTACTATGGATAGACACAGTTGTGTTCTATTGAATGACATTGTTTCGATTGCCTTGAAGACTATCAGTAGTGTTGGAAATGATTATCAACTAGATGGATGATCAATGGACAGAGATTTCCCCAGGCGAAAAATGGTCCAGGACATTTATTCTTCTAGGACATATGTCCGGATTAGAAGAATGGTTCTTGTGTCACTCTATGGAGTGAGTGACTTATCCAGCATCATGTCTGATTACTCAGATGGAGTATGATTTTGAGAGATGATGTAGTTGATAACACTGATAGTGATGATGATGCTCATGATCTAATCATGAGATAATGTTGATGCTACCAAGTGAATGATATGTTTGTGCTCAAGACCATTACCTTCAATACCTCCCTAGCTAGGAGGGAGTGTTGATATTATGGTAGATGCGAGAGGTATTTACCTCCACAAGTAAACCTGACAAGAATAGAATATTCCAAGAAGCAAGAAGAAACCCTAATTAATAGAAGACAAGTCAGCTCAAGAGAATGACTTGTATTAGGTTATTAGCCTCCAAGAGAAGAAGTCGGCTAAAGGAAATATTATATACTAAAGAATTAGTACCCAGAATGAGAAGTCGGCCGAGGCAGTCTGCCAAAATTAGTATAAATACAAGAGGCCAGTCTTCATTCTAGCCAGTATTCTCAGAACTACAGAAGCAGCACTTGTGCGCACTGCAGTTGGCCAGTTTGTGCACAAGTTTGGAGGAGAGCTGCTGCAACTAGCAGATTTCGGTTTTGGCTTGGACTATCTCTTGGTTATGGTTTGGACTCTCTGATCAGCTCTTGTTACTCTTGCTTGGTGCGCTATCCTTGTTGAAAGATGCGCCACCTTTGTTTGGCTATCTAGCCTAGGGTTTGCTTCCGGAATAATTCTCTGTCAAGGTTCAGGTGCTCGGGGGTGGCTTCGGCCTATGGTTGGGTGACAATAGTGATATTGTCTATGGTTAAACGAGCACAATCCATTATATTCTAACATTATCAAAGAACGTTATGACCATGAAATAGTGATATTAGTTCCAGATGTGTTTAGGACTTAGCAATAACCAGTAATGTAAATCAATGAACCAGCTGTAAATATGAGATTATGACAACCACAATGTTATGACCAGATTTTGCACATTAAATAGAATATGAGGAGACGACATTTGCTTTTGCATCAACTATCCAACATAACATTTAGATACCAATTATGAATCTGTCCATTAACAACATAATCAGATTATGGTGATCAATATACAAGAGTAGATTGGTGCTTAGATCTGAAATGTATTACTCATCAAGCTTCATCACATTATCCCATACGTTGCACATGAAATTCACAAGAGAAGATTAAGTGCTCAATGATTTAGATGCTACTTATGAAGTGTTGCCAAGTTATGTGTATTATGTCCATAAAACACTGTTAAATCGTGAAAGAGATCCCATAAAATAGCACATTCAAAGATCAGATTATGTCAACCAGCTCTTAGGTGCAATGATGATGATTTATCCTTAATCCAAATCTGTTGTGTATTCCTTAATATAGCAGATTTATGACAGCAGTAACCATTCAAGTGAAAAGATTATTCAGATCTCACGAATGAATAGCATTAAAGTTTGGGCAAACCCTTAAGCACATGTGATATACCAGAAAGTAAATTGAAGCATAAGTGAAACGTTAGCCTCCAAATGCAAGTCGTTTGAGCACTTTTAAGTATTTGGTTTGATCCTTAGAAGTGTTAAGAGCATAAATTAAGTGAAACAATCCAAGAGAGACCCTCGACATTAACACATTCCAGCAAAATAGATGGCAAGAAAAGTGAGATGTCAAGCCCCTTAAACTAGTCATTGGAAGTCATTTGCTATTGATTTAGTGTGTGGTTTATTAGAGTAGAAATCAAGTGCAACATTCAATTCAAGTAAATGCAAATGATGCCAAACCCTCATCCAATGAGGTGTCATCAACCAATAAACTTGCAATAAATTAAACCCTTGAAACCTCAAGTCATTAGGCACAATTTATCATCATTTAGGTGCATAAGAGTGATTCAATCATGGATTAAGCAAAACGCTCAAGTATTAAGCATGTCACAATTCTTAACCAATATAATTCCAACATTCCAATAGACTCAAATGCAATCGTTAGCTTGTTCAGGGGATAGTTAGGTCTATTCATTCATTTTACTTGGATCCATCAATATTTAACCTTTAACCGAAAGATCCAAGTCATTCCCACTAGTTTATGCTTATTAATGGTGAAAAACTAATGAGAGAATGCAAACTTTAGTAGATCAAAGCATGGAAAGTAAAACAACTTGCATTTTCTTCAATTCTAATACTAGATCTAAAGAAATTAGTCTAAAGACTTGAACAAAGCAATCTAGATATAACTATGGAAACTTTAAAACCCTATTTTGCAAAGAAACTAAGTAAAGGGAAACATGAAAGTTTGAGGTTGAAGAAATCAAGAGAATAGACCAATGCCTACCCCACTTGGGCTATGGGGAACACTTAATCTAACTTGAATGTTTATTCATGTCTCAAGCACCATTAAAGGATTGCCTTATGAGAATCGACTAAGACACTTGAATACTCAAGTATAGTTGGGGAGATTGGTCCTATGAAAATCCAACCTAAGTACTACAAAGTGAACTCTAAGTCTAGTCTAAGACAAGAAATTAGAATCTTAGATGTCCAACTTCAATGCCCTAGATCTAAAAAATAAATGATCAAAGAGGGTAAGACAAGAGTGAACTATACCTTACAGAACTCTTCCAATATGGCAAGGTGACCTTTATGGCTTTGTAGTAGCTCCTTCCTCCAATATACCTACATTATAAAAGATGTTTTCCAATACACCCTTGAACAAACACTCAAATAGACAAGCTTCACAATAGTTATGGCAAGGCAAGACAAGTTTCTTCCAATTATTCTCCAGCGAGTTACAAATGAGTGAGCTGTTCTTTATATAGGAAGAGAGCATAACAACCTCATGAATAAAAAATGATAGATCTCTAACCTCCTAGCCCACTGAAATATTCTATGTTGTAAAAGTGGGAAAAAACCTTCAAGTTCTGGTGTTGGACTTTCGTCAAACACTTTGCATACGTCTGGATTTATGGCTGTAGGTGAAATTTGAATGGACAGTGGGCTGTCACTTTCTTTTGCTTGCTGATATATTAGTTTTCTAACCCCTTATACCTCCCCAATGAAGTGTCAAGTGCAATTTTTTATGTTTGGAAAAAACCCATAAAATTATGATGAAAAATATTCACATTTAGAGGAACCAATTCACTAAACAATGGCTGTTCTTTATTTAATATCAATGCTGTGCCAATAACAGTAAAAATGAGGTAGAAATACCTCTCACAATTGACGAGAATAACTGAGGAATGAGACTAGGAACCTCAGATCACATACAGCAATGAGAAATAAGCCAAAAACTCTCCACACGTGCTGGTAAGGGGGTCGGCCCAGGTGATTATTGCAGCGACCTCTGATGGGGATGATCCAGCAGCTCCAAACTCAGCAAAACGCCACCCTCCACACAAGATACAGTCAGCCAATGGACAGCAACCAGCAGCAACCTTCCCTTATCCCTTCCACGCAGCTCCAGGAGAGACTCGTGGCCTCTGGAAATGAGGAAAACGGCTAGCCACTTGAATATGCAGCGCCAGAAATATGAACAGCAAGGGGGTGCGCCCAGCCAAAGTCCCCACGACTTGGAAAGGTGTCAAAACGCAGCATCCAATGGACCACACACAGTTGGAGATGAAGGACACGTCCCACACAAGAAGAAGACGCCCAATACCTCCCACGTGCCAAGAGAAAACGCCTCCCCTCTTCTCAGATCTGAAAAGGAAGTCTTCTCTAATCAATCTCCACGAAAACACAATGTCAATACCTGCAAATGAAAAGCCTGAATGGCTTCTCCAATCTCCCGGCTAGGACAGATGGTTTCACTGCCGAATCCGAGTGTCGAAATGGATTTCCAACTGAAACCCTCGTTTGCTCACCGAGCTCTTCTCCAAACTCAATTTCTCAAAATGAATAATCCATAATGCCTCTCCAATCCCCCACCGTCCTTTTTGTCCTTCACTTTTCTTTTTCTCCATTAAAATATTCATTTAATTAATAATTGAAGAGAAATACCCTCAAAGAGGGGTTTAATATTAATAAACTCACTTTTCCTAAGTTTCACTTTATAATTCGAAAGTGACTTTACCAATATCATTTCCCTAGCTTGTCCGTCTAATGGTTTACGGGAAATTGGGTAAAACACCACGGTATCCTGACTGTCTAGGGGAAATGGGACATTACACCCACAAATAATCACTCTCCAACAAACCAGAGAGGATATGGTCAAAATACAATATAATAATGTGGGCTAGTCAATACAACTCCTCAAAAATGTGGATGGTCTCCAAAACCATGTCTAAAACCACCATGAGCAAGTAAAATGGTCCAAGAGAGAGTGCGCTCTCCCAAAAGTGAGCAAACAACTCACACATGTGGATGATAAGCCCAAGAAGTGGGACGTCGAGTGGTCAAATGCGGAGATAATTTCTCGCAACAAATTTAAAATACCATAACTATGTCAATATTTTCCCAATTTTCTATTATGACCACATTTTGGAAATCCCGCAATCATTATGCATTGAATGGCATTGATCTAACAGAATTCTAGGCACTCTGTCAAAAGATAATGGCCCCTAAAGCTGGATGCCCTCAAAATATGTGCTCTAACCACCTCAACAACCTCAAGAAATGGTCCAAATGAGTGTAACCTCTCAACTAACTCCAACCACCATAATACCTCACGCATATGAACAAAAAGGTATAACAAACTCAACAAATCCACACATGTGGGAAATATTCTTCCAAGAAGACAAGTGCACTCTCAAGAGGTGATCTAGGTGGCATGCATGATGATATGGAATCCCTGTCACATTGTCCAATGCACTGTCACAAATCTCAATGCAATGACACGTATCCCAATGAATGTACACATACCCCAATGAATGTACATGTATCTCAATGAGTGTACACATATCCCAAAGAAAATACATGGATACCAAGGGAGTGTCACAAATCCCAATGTGTGTGTGTATATGTCTGCATGTTGGTACACAGATCCCAACGCAATGTCACGGATCTTGGAGCAAGTACAAAAATTTCAAAGAACAGTACATGGATCCCAAAGCATAGATGCCACCCCCGATGCATGTACACAAAGCCCAATGCAAGGTGTGCACCTATAGTAGTGAGTCATGCCTTGATATACGTGCTAATAGGTAGATAACATACAAGTGCTTTCGTTTAACTTCTCAATAACTCATTTAAATTTTACACTTTAGGCTAAGTTCAACCATGGTGGGGACATCATTAACCTCTATTGCATGTGGCACTCCTAAGACCAAGAAGCATGTCCTAGATTACTAAGTTAAAAGTAGGTAATGTGATGAATAATGTGCAGAAGGGGGAAGGGAAACTTTCAGAATTATCCTTCATAGTCATGATGATATGTAGATCTTCCTCTACTAGCTTTCAAGAGCTAGAGGTCTTCATTTCTTCTATGATGGCTTTCATGAGGGTGTGTTAGGCTTAGAGTTACCACCTTAGCACTTTGTTTTACTACCCTTTCTTTATTTCCTTTTTTCTATATGTTTTCCTTTCTTTCTTTGCTTTGATTTCCTAATCATTTATTTAGATATGCATTATCAAGCATACAACTTAGGGTCAAGGATCTTTTAGTGAGGTAGCATAGCTCTAGCATTATTATCCTTTGGATTTTGACTTTTTACGGCTACAACTACCTCTAGCACTTTTGTTCTTTTGACTTTGAAGACTCTTACACATGGGTCTTCATAGATTCGCTTAGGACCTTGATGAATGACTTATGATAAGTTAACCCTGAGTGGGGAAATATCATGTATGGAATGAAAGTGAAAAAGAAAGATGGAAAGTGTTAAGTGTTGAAATAATGTAACTGCGAAGAGCATTCTTATTATTTTGTTATTTGATTAAATCCCCATTGTGGATTAATCATGTCATTATTATTATTTTTATTGTTAGGTTAATCCCCATTGAGGATTAACTAAGTCGGTAATTGTATAAGGACCAAATCCCCTTTTGCGGATTGG
>JASDQU010586070.1:8241-49977 GCA_032191745.1 Picea mariana | reverse complement strand
GGGAAAAAGCAGAAAGTGAGACTTAGTAAAATATCTACCACTTAAGAGCTTTCTAATTTAAACTGAACTAGCAAGTTCATAATAGGAAAAGACAATAAAACCTGTAAGAGAATTTCAAGACACCGAGGAGTGATTCTAGGAGTAACTCTAGATGGGTGAGGGAAATAAAGATAATTAATTAATTAAGGAAATTAATTTATGGGGAAATGAAGTGGATGGGTGACACTTGTACAGGGAAGAATTTTTAGGAATTAAATTTTAAAAACTTAATTAATCGAGATTTTAGGAAAGTAAGGAACCATGAAACTCTATATAATGAAGGGAGAAGATGGAGGTTGGATCCTCTTCTGTTTGTGTAACATTACATTGCGGAAATATCTACTTGACTAACTTAACTTGTGGGAGTTGGGATACCCAGCTCGGTGAGGAGTGGTAGCTTGGCCTTGTGAGGCAAGCTGGGAGATAGTCGAAATCTCTGGATAATGAGTGTGTGGCCCCTTTGTGTCTCGAGGGGCTAAGGGGGATGAAGAGTACCCCAGCATTGGCTGGGAGGTACCGGTGAAGTCTCAATGGTCGATGAGCAAAAGATGCACGGAACACACAGGACGTCATTCAGAGCAGTCGATCAGGCAACGATACGCTTTCTTTGTTTGTATGGTCAATTGTTTTAGAAATTATGCTTGAATCTGCATTTTTACTTGGGTAAGTGAACTGATTTTCTAGATGGTTTTCTAAAATTTTCTTAGCCTAGCTCGATGATAGATTGACTCCCATGGCTTCAATTCCCCGCACGTCTAGACCACCTTGATTGTGACCTTCATGGTTCTTTAGCCTTCATCCCTAGCTCACCAGTCCTCGCCTTAGCAATTGGCCATGAGGATGATCTATGGTCGTCGCCTTAGTGTTAAAAGATCTATGGATCTCAATGCCCTAGTTTCCTGTGTCAGGATGATGAGCGAAGGACGAACCTATTAGTCGACTACCCTTGATGATTGTCTCTAGCTGATTGTTGATTCCGCCATCTGGCAACGACCTCTGCGTGTGGATTATCTTGTGTCCTAGTTGGTTTTCTCTAAGCCTTGACCGATAGAACCCCTGCAATCATTCCATGACCTTTCTCATTGGATCCTCGCGTTCTCTTACAATTGTCTGTGTTGTATTGGAGTTATAGCATTAGATGCACGAATTGATTCCCTGCCTACAAATTTTTGGGTATTTTGGCAATGAAAAAATGAATTTATTTCATGTCTTCATTTCTGTATTGGTCTCCTGGAAGGGAAAAATGTTTTTATTGCTTATTCCTGTCTGCATTATATTTGTATTCTGGCAATGAAAAAAAAAAGAAAAAAAAACGAATTGGTTTCATGTCTGCATTTCTGTATTGGTCTCCTGGAAGAGAAAAACGTTTTTATTGCTTATTCATGTCTGCATTATATTTGTATTCTAGCAATGAAAAAAAAAACTAATTTAATTCATGTCTACATTTCTGTATTGGTCTCTTGGAATGGAAAAACATTTTTATTGCTTATTCATGTGTGCGTTGTATTGGTATTCTGGCAATGGAAAAATGATTTGATTCCTCTGTCTGCATTTGTTCTTACTTGAGGCTATTTTACCCATATTGAAGACTGAGATATGCTTAACAACATCTTTCTACCAAAGTGCTATTTAAATACCCACGTTTTTGCTCTTAAAGATTGACATAGATTGTTGTTTAAAGGCCCGCAATTTTTGCCTTTAAAATGGGAAGAGATTGTTGTTAAATTACCCACATTTTTTCTTTTTAAGGTTGACATAGACTGTTGTTTAAATGCCCATGAAGTCACCTTCAAACTGATGATTGTTTTGTTGTGAATGACCATGGTTTTGAAATTTAAAAGGGACTGTGTGATGCCAAAATTTGCCCACATTTTTAGTTTTTCAATTCATCCAATTTCTTGTTGGGAATCAACCACTTTTTCCTTTAAAAACATGTTTTTGTTTTACTTTTGAAGGCCCAAGAAATTTCCATTCAAACACGTGGCTGAGGTTGTCGTAAATGCCCATGATTTTTTCTTTTAAATGTTGCCTGAGCTGGCTGCATTTACCCACGATTTTTGGCTTTAAACAATTTTCCTCAGTTTGTTGTTTTAATACTCCTAGAAAATTGCTTAAAAATGTTGACTGTGTTGTTGTAGAATTCACCCACGATTTTATCCATTTAATCCTGAGTTCACTTGCTGGAATGACCACGATTCACCTTCAAGCTGTGGCTACGTTTTCCCTTGAGTGTTGCAATGCGTTTTGCTAAATTGGTTAAGCCGATTCTGATGTAGATGATTAGCAATGATATTGGTTGATTTGTTTCTGACGACAATAATGATTTACTAGTTCATTTCCTTCTGATGATAATGTTGATAATATTGGTTAATCTCATTCAGTAGTAGATTAAAATTTGTTTTTTGGCTAAGCTGATTGAATTGGATAAATCTCTTTTTGTTTAATCCAAATTGGTAGAAACGTTAAGAAAAGGAGGGAGTTAAATCTTACCACCGATTAAACATCTATTTACGTTATCTACTTGCTAAATTGTGAGTCCACTTAACTTTAACTTGCTTCTTCAATTACTTGCCAACAGGGATGGGCTAATAAGCAAGTTGAAAAAGGAATGAGTACTAATTATACAAATGATTAGTTGATAAAGGAATGGTTTTTAATTATTAAATTAGCGATGACAATGAATGCTTACTAAAATAGTAGTTCTATTGAAAAGAATGATTTCTAAAGGTGAGTTTTGGTTTGATAATGGAAGGGATTTAAATATTAAAGAGAAGTTTGGGTTAAAAAGGATTGGTCATTAAGTTAAACCTTAGAGTTGTCCCAGTCACCTTGTAATCAAATTTAAGCACTCATTACCTACTCTTAAGAATATTTTTCTTAGAAGTAATGGTTTAAACCTTCTCACTTGTTTTAGTATTTTCACTACTTACATATTTAATAGGAATTTCAAGGAAATAATGCCAAGGACTCCCTTGTTTATTGATAAGTCTCTTAGGAACTACCGTGAGAAAAGGCTTAGTTAATTTTAATTACTTAACAAGCATTGCATTTAGTCATTCCACCTTGTTAAATTATGTTAGTCATTCGCGAGAAATTATACTATGAATTGGTACCATTGTTTGTATATTTGTTAAATCTTTAATTTAGATCATTCTTAAGGTTAAATTAAATTAACATGTTGACTTAATCGCAATTTACAAATGATTTCAATACTAATATAAAATTTTAATTGGCGACTAATTGAAATGTGACTTACTGTTAGATTCTAAATCTATGTTAAATTTAGACTGGTTAATTGATCTGTAATTAACGTCAATTTAAATCATAGATATTGACCATTTAGCCTTGATTAATGGTTGGGTAGTTGAAAAAGTCATTTTTAGCTTGCGCTTCCCATTGAGGGTGTTGATGTTTATTATTAATTAATGTTTGTACTTGGTTTGTAAATGTTCAATGTAATAGGTTTTGCTCACAGTAAGGGTTCTTGTTGCTTGTGTAATTAATTTTGTGTGCGTTGGATTGTTTAGATGATTGTCCTTAACTTAGTAGGCTTGGTCTTCTTGTGTCAGGCAGGATGTAGACACCTCCTTGTTCCTCAGAACAGTTGCCAGCCTTGAGACCTTAAATGGTCAAAATCGATGGGAACCTAAGCTTGAGCGTTGCTTATGTGTCCTGGAGGTCCTAACCATTGCAGGGTAGGATCGACGGGTAGTCATTCTTATTCTTCGTCGGTTGAATGTCGTACATTGCTTCCAGGTGCTTGATGTGCTTTTATGTTAGTTTGTTATGTTTGTTGTGGCATGAATTGAATGCATTGTGTTCGTCGTCATGTTGCGATGTTGAGTATAATGTCATTACTACCTTCCTACAAACAAACAAAAAATAAAATAAAAAAAATCACTTGTTATGTGAGGTTGTTGTCGTAACGAGAAGGATCGTTACATAAATGACAGGTGTTTGACAGAATAATCCTTGATAATTGAAACATGGAAGGGATGCATGGATATCCCGTAAAAAAAATGACAAGAAACCATAGTATACATTTAAAAACATCACGATTAGGGAGAAGCATCGAAATGAGGAAAAACATCAAGATTAGGGAGAAGCATCGAAATGAGGAAAAACATCAAGATTAGGGAGAAGCGTCGGAATGAGGTCAAATATGCTTCCCAAATAGTTTAATTCCAACTATGGATCTAAATAAAACCCCACCAAATTGTATACATTTATGATAATATCATAGTTACACGTTCTTCCAATACATTTCTTCTTGGTAACGTGGAAAAGTTTATTCATTATACAAATAATGTGAAACAAGTAAACGAAAGGTGTTTGAATAATCCAATCATCTCCTCATTTCTCCATATGTCTCTCTGTGGCTAATCCACTCCTCTCCTTGCCTCTCGCTAGCGTTAATACAATTTCATTCATTGATTAGGAGGTAAGACGAAGAATATGCTACCATTTTCAATTTTGGGTCATTACATCAAATTTTGTAATTAATAGGATGATTAATCCATCAATTCCAATAGGGAGGATGCCTATGGGCGTAACTATCGACCAACTACCATTAATATATTAATACATTTAATTAATATAACAATTTAATATTACATTAATTAAATACATAATAAAAAAATGTATAAATTAAAGTAGTAATTAATTGTAAATGTATTAAATTATTAATGTATAAATGTAACATATTAATTGATTGATACCCTGAAGTATTAATGTATAATACATTAATATATTAAAGTACAACACATTAATGTATTATAAATTAATATTATACATTAATAAATTAATTTATAATACATTAATGTGTAATATATTAATACATTAAAATATTGATACAATGATGTGTAATGTAACATTAATATAATATATAATAAACATTTCTAAATTAATGTATTAATCTACATTAATGTCTAATGTAACATATTAAATTATTAATAGATTAATAATATAATGCATTAATTAATTAATTAATACATTGATATGGTAATATTAAACTAATAAACTACTACATTAAATATATCAATAAATGCACTAAATGCATAAAAAAATAGATTATCAAAGTATTAATATAATACATTATTACATTAATGTATAATGTAGCATAATAAACTATTAATACATTAACAATACATTCTTACATTGTCGTAATATGTAAATTAAAGTACTACTACATTATGCAAAATGTAACATATTAAAAATTAGTACATTAATAATGTAATGTCTGAATTAATTAATACATTTTTAACTAATTCGTTGTTAAAGTATTAATACAATAATAAATTAATACATGAATAATACATTATTAAAGTAATAATACATTAATAAAAATATCATTAATTTATTAATACATTAATACATTTATTGAAAATGTTTGTGGTTGATTATGGTGGACTATCATCATGGTTTTTTATGGTCATGACTATGAATGACATTGATGAGTATTGTAATGTATTAATTTAATTAATCAATAAATTAATATATTTTGAATAAATACATTACTAAAGTAGTAATACATTATTATATTAATATAATGTATAAATTAAACTATTGATTTACATGTATAATATAAAGTATTAATTAATTAATGCATTAATAATGTGATTTATTAATTAACTAATACAATATTAATTACTATATTGTTAAATTAATAATAATAATAAATATTTCATACCTTTAATACATTAAATGAGTTAATAAATACATTAGTAAAGTATTAATGCCTTAATAAATACATTACTAATGTAGTAATACATTACTAATGCATTATTTAACTATTAATACAATAATACCTTAATTGAAAATGACTATGGTTTAGTATGGTTGACCATGACCATGGTTGCCTATGGTTGATCAGAGTTTATTGTGGTTGAACATGCCCATGGATGACCTTGGTTGACCATGCATTGCAATGTTGATCATATTTTGTTCGTCAAATTTTGACATAATGTTTTGTTTGTCACATGGAAACATCAGTTTTTGTTCATCACATTGTGAAATCGACTTTTGTTCATCACATGTCGACATGAGCTTTTGTTCATCAGATTTTGACATTATCTTTTGTTCGTCATTTGACATCGTAAGGTTATGGTCATCAAATTACAACGAAGGTTTATGTTTTTCATGATATGGCATTGGAATAGGTTTGTCATAGTTCGATAAGGGGTTATGTTTGTCACATTTCAACATCACAAAATGTTTTTCACATCGACACATTGGGTTGTGTACATCAAATTGCAACAATAGGTTGTGTTTTTCCCATTGTGATGTTTGGAAATGTATATCACATTGCATTTGTCCCATTGGAATGCCAATTTATGTTCGTCTGATTGTGATGTTCGTAATTGTTTGTCATATTGTGACATGCATATATGTTTGTCACAATCTGACGTCCATATATGTCCATTGCATTGTGGTGTTACTATGTTTGGTAGAATGCATTTTTTCTATGTTCGACATGTTACAATGTTTGTAAATGTTTGTCACATTGAGGCATCTATATACGTTCGTCACATTGTGATGTTACTATGCATGGTAGATGGAAACATTACTATGTTCGACACAATACGATGTTTGGAAATGTTTGTCACATTGCGACGTACATATATGTTCATCACATTGTGACATTATGATGTTTGGTAGATTGCAAATTTACTATGTTCGACACATTGCAATGCTTGGAAGTGTTTGTCACATTGTGACGTCAAGATATGTGTGTCACATTGCAATGTGAGGAAATGTTTGTCATATTGAGATCACAGGGTGATGTGGGACACATTATGACATGTATTTAGATTCATCACATTGCGACATGTATTTATGTTTGTCACATTGCGATGACATGAATATTTTCGTTAGATTGTGACGTTACTATGTTTCGTAGATTGCAATGTTACTATGTTGATAACATTGTGATGCTACTATGTTCATTATATTGCAACACTATATTTTCATCACATTGCAATGTTATGTGTTCGTCACAATGCGGCTTTACTATGTTTGGTAGATTTCAACATTACTATGTTCAACACATTGCGACATTTGGAAATTTTTGTCACATTACAACGTTACAATAAGTGCATCACAATGAAACATCACATTGCGACGATAACATGATGTGCGACAAAATGTGATGACATGCCTATCCACATCCATATATGTTCGACACATTACGACGTTTGGAAATATTTGTCACATTATGATATGCATATATCTTCGTCACATTGCGATGTTTGGAAGTGTTTGTCACATTGTGACGTTGGGATATGTACATCACATTGCAATGCGAGAAAATGGTCATCATATTGTAATGACAGGGTGACGTGGAACACATTGCAACCTTTTTTATCTTCATTACATTGTGACGTTACTATCCACATTGCGATGACATGCCTATGTTCGTCACATTGTGACATTACTATGTTTGGTAGATTGCAATGTTGCTATGTTCGTCACATTGAGATTATAATATATTCATCACATTAAAACATTATATGGTCAACACATTGCGACGTTAATATTTTTGGTAGATTGAAAAGTCAACTTGTTCGACACGTTGCGATGTTTGGATTTTTTTGTCACATTGCTATGTTAGAATAGCTGCATCACATTGCAACATGAGGAAATGTTCATCACATTGAAATGACAGGATGACGTGCACTAGAGTGCAATATTTATTTATGTTACGATGACATTCCTATGTTCATCACATTACGACGTTAATTTATGTGCATCACATTGCAACGTTATTATGTTCGTTAGATTCCAATGTTACTATGTTCATCATCGTTCAACGTTACTATGTTCGACACAACACAACATTATTTTGTTTCTCACATTGTAACATTTTTTTTGTTCTTCATATTGCAATGTCGGTGGCATGTTCATCGCATGAAAAGTTTGCTTTATGTCCTGCACATTACGAAAAGTAACGTTTGGTGAAGCTTTAAAAAAAAAATCTAAGAGTGTTTCCTTTGTGAAAAATATAGGAACTTTGAGCTGATGCTTTGTGAAAAATATAGGAACCTTGAATTGATGCGATATATTACATAGAATGAAACTTAGAATAATATATATTTTTTTAAATTGATAGCATATGATCTTAAGCTATAAAATCTATCCCTTTCGAATAAACATATATAAAATTAGAGTGTGCATTTATGCATTCCGCTTTTTGATGTCACAATTGGCAATTGTTAAAAAAGCGGAAAGGAATGAGTTAAAATAAATTATGATTTATAGTAGTAAAATATTATAATGCAATCTATCAAAAAGATATTTATATATTTCCACAAATATAAAATATCTTAAATTCAACAAAAATATAAAATATGGTCTTTCTTAATATATTGCTTAACATATTTTTATTAGACATTTGGTTTAAAATATAAATTATTATGTATTTCTTCATACAATAAATGTAATCAAATAAATAATATTATTATGTAATCAAACAAATAATATTAATAAATAATATTGATATTGTATTTTTCTTAATCAAATAATTAATATTAATAAATAATATTGATATTATATTTTTCTTAATATAATAAATGTATTCAAATTTTTTTATATAAAACTTTTCTTTATAAATGTTTTTTTTTATTGATACAATAAATGAAATCAAATAATTATATGATATATTTTTCTTATGTAATATATGATATTAGTTTTTTCTTATAAAATATTAAGTATTTCTTCATATAATAAATGTAATCAAATAAATAATATTATTATGTAATCAAATAAATAATATTGATATTGTATTTTTCTTAATCAAATAATTAATATTAATAAATAATATTGATATTATATTTTTCTTAATATAATAAATGTATTCAAAGTTTTTTATATAAAATTTTTGTTTATAAATGTGTTTTTTAATTGATACACTAAATGCAATCAAATAATTATATGATGTATTTTTCTTATGTAATATATGATATTGTTTTTTTCTTTATGTTATGTATTAACTTTTTTTTAATAAATATTAAATATAATGTTTTTTTTTAATATAATAAATGTAATCAAATATTAATATTTTTAGTCATCAAATAATAAATATATTATATTTTTCTTAATATAATAAACTGGTTTTCTTGATATAATAATAATCAACTCTTAATAATTAATATTGATATTGTTTTTTTATATAATATAATACTATATTAATAATTATAATATAATCCATGATTTTAATAAATAAATAATAAATATAATGTTTTTTTTTTAATATAATAAATGTAATCAAATATTAATATTTTTAGTCATCAAATAATAAATATATTATATTTTTCTTAATATAATAAAGTGGTTTTCTTGATATAATAATAATCAACTCTTAATAATTAATATTGATATTGTTTTTTTATATAATATAATACTATATTAATAATTATAATATAATCCATGATTTTAATCTTTTAGTATGAAAACCCATTAAGGTTTTACTTTCAAAATAACGACATAACTTCTAAACTATTTAGAAACAATTGAGTAAATATATATAGAGAAAATGACCAATTTTCAATAATAATAATCAACTCTTAATAATTATTATTATATCAAGAAAGTGGTTTTCTTGATATAATAATAATCAACTTTTAATAATTAATATTGATATTGTTTTTTTATATAATATAATACTATATTAATAATTATAATATAATCCATGATTTTAATCTTTTAGTATGAAAACCCATTAAGGTTTTACTTTCAAAATAACGACATAACTTCTAAACTATTTAGAAACAATTGAGTAAATATATATAGAGAAAATGACCAATTTTCAATAAAACACTAATAGAAAGATTTTTGAGATCCGAAAAAGAGAGTGCCTCCTCTAAATTCACATTTAGTTAAGCTACCCTCTAAAAAGAGAAAAGATTATATAGAGAAGGAATATTCTTGATAATTATGAAAAAAAGTAATGAATTCAAAAGTAGATTTTTCATACTTTATTGGTTCATAACATGAATTAGCCCCAAATTCCCAATGCTACAATGTTTGCTATCCAATATATCAAAACTTTTGAATCTCGAAATACTTGGAGTTACCTAAGTAACTATGTTTTCATACCTTTATAGCTTTTAGAAAAATTCAAAAGGCATAGAATTCATCTTAATTGTTAGAGCCTTGACTAACAAGATACTTCAAATATAAATAATTATTTGAATCCATTTACAAAGTAACCCATGGTCCACAAATATCTTTGTCCCAAGACTTAGTATTATTAGAAAAACCGAGGGCTTCTCATGATTAATACTTGCCTCCAATAAAGTTAATACTTGCCTCCAATAAAGTTAATACTTGCCTTCAATAACCATGTAACTTTATGTTTATTCTCAAAAATTTCTATATCAATTCATTCCCTATCAGTATTTTTAAAATGTCTCTAGGCTATGCTTCCAGTGTTATGTGTGAGATATTAAGTTTCTCTTGAAAATGTTGTTATATATTTTTGTTTTTAAGTTTATGCTTTTTTATTAATGTTATACATGGAATGCCTTTTTATTAATGTTATACATGGAATTTTAATGTTATACAGCTTGAGTGGGTCTTATGGTTAAGAACATGTGTTTCCTCTTAAGAGGTTACAAATTCAAATTCAGAAGGCGGTAGGGTATGTATACCTCCGTAGACTTTACCAGTCAAATCGATGGGCGGAGGGGGGTCCCTTGTCCGACAAAGAAGGAGGTCTCATACACCAATTTGGTGTGGCTTAGTCATGACCATAAAAATAGATTATTATTATATTATGTTAATGTTGAAAACAATTTTGTATTTGTTTATTTTATTTTAAAATAAAGACTATATTTTCATTTAAGTTATCAATTTTTTTATTTATTTTTATCAAAATGATTTTATTTCAATTCATTCCATTTAAAACTTTTTTCTTGTGATAATTATTTTATACCACTCATATATTCTCCATATGAGACAATGACATATCAAAGTGTTTGTATATATATAAGAAAATTCAACATAACGATTATACAAATGTTTTCTTTGAAGGAGAATCCATTTGTTCAAGGAATAATGGACCATAACATTGGAGAATGTCTACTCTCTCAAGGAGACAAGGTCTTGTGAAAGAATAAGAATATAAATATTGTCATTGAAGGAGACTATTTTTTCAAGTAATAGCGGACCACAATATTTGATAATGTTAAAATTTCAAGATGGTGTTTTTTATATAAAATTTATGATTTGGAGGGTTGCATGTAATAACCAAACGATTTCAAGGATATTTAAGATTTCATTATGATTTGTTCTAGGATTTCATGGATGGAGGATTTTGTGAATAGTTGTAGGATTTCTTGGGTGCAAGGTTGTAGATTTGGGTGGAGGATATATGGAACATTTTGAGTTTCATTATATAAGATATATTTCACTTATCTATTCCATAGTGGAATAGGATCTAATCCTAGTTTCTCCCACAAAAAATAAAACAATGGAACCCATTGATTTCATGGATCAACTTCTCTTTCTAGATATAGAACTCGATAATCTTGAACCAAGTTTGTGTCCCTCATGTTGAAGAGCACAAAGAGGAGGATCATTTCTAAGGGATTAAAGTGAACAGAAGGGAATTCCTTCATATGTTGTATATTGTAGATGAGGGTGTGCCTAATTTAGGTTGTCTACAAATTGATTAAAGGACACTAGAGTGATCATGATCACAATCACTATTTCTATTTGTTGTTTGGTATTTTATAATAAACATATCAACACATGAACAATCCTCTTCCATATCTTCAATGGTAGTCTTAGTATGCCTCTTAGAGATACTATATATCTATTCATATTCATGATTTTCACCAATGTCTCAAGGTTCTATTTGATATTCTAGGATATTAGAACAATAAAGCAGAATTCTATCTATTGTGTCCTTCCAACTAGCTCCAAAATATGTAGCCCGTGTTCTTATCGGGCAGTAGAAGTATCTTGGTATGAAAACAACAAAAAATCCTTTGTTTTTATTATCCATGAAACATGGGGGACCATCATAGATAATGGAGAATCCCCACTATAATACCCATTTTAATTAATCCATAATGTAGATATAATGTGTGGTCACGACCAAGCAATGTAGATGCAAATTGTATTTTTGAATTTCAATAATAATATGTGATTCCAACTAGTCAGGGACATGGACATATATGGGGGATGATTAATCCAAAGGAGAGGGGATGGTATAAGAGAATGTCTAATAGGGGTATAAGGGGTATTTACCCATGTCTATTAATTCAATCCACTTCTTAAAATTACTATTGGTATATGAAACTTCTATGTTTTTGTTGAGTGATATCAAAGACAATCATTGAGTGCATGTAAGAGGGTGGGTGTGAGGAGTCACATCCCATAATTCACAACATTTTTAGAAAGACAATGTTTTTGAATGAAGAACAAGAAGGGAGAAGAAACAAAGTTATTGGAATTGGAGAAACCATGGAGAGAAAATCCTGGAGCCTATTTGGAGAAAAAGATTGAAGAGAAAAGTTGTAAGGCCTGAAGAGTGAAATCATGTGGTTTGCACTATAACAACAAGTGATTTATATTGTTTTCACTGGTATTTTTTCTAGTAGTGAGCTCCCTTGAGTTTCCAAGTAGAAAGATTCATCGTTACTTGTGCCACAGAGACCCTGATAAACGAATGGGATGCTTGATCGAATGTAAGAAGTGAAGGGATAAATTCCTTGGGTTGGGAAGGTGAAGAGGAAGACAAAAGGTGGAAAATTGAGATAATTGTAGGAGAATACCAGTGGGTTGTGGGATTTTCTAAGTTGTGAGTGGACAGTGAGAGACAACCCTATTTTGTGGACTACAAGCCCTAGATAGGAGAAAATTTCTATTGAGATTTGGAACAACAATTCTATGGTTGGGTGGAATGTTTATCCCAAGCATCTCGTTGAAAAACCATTTTTAGAAGATAAGTGCTTTATCTTGTTTCTTTTTTGCATTATGATTTTAGTAGTTGTTTATTAACTCTATGTTTGAGAATGATTTATTTGATGATTTATTGAGTTAATTAAACTAAATCCATGCCATTTTTAGCATTCTATAGATGCATTTAATTATGATATTGGACATTAGTTAAATCTGTGTGTAATTCATAGCTGGTAAGCTACATGAATTTAGTTAGCAAAAATTTTCATTTTTATTTGTTTTCTGCAAAGTAATGATCCTCAGTTCCATTGGTGTCATTATAAATTGATATCAGATCTTATGGTTCAACAATGGACCGGTATGGGCTAAGAACCAATATGAATTTGATAAAACCTCACCGTTATGGAATTGTTATATGATGGATTTTGGGAAAAACATGAATTCTAGAATGAAATCCACAAATTTGTAAACCGTTTAGTTTGAAATTACCTCATAACTCTCTCAGTGGTGATCAATGGATTCAATATGTGTATTTGCAGAGTTAAAATCCGACTTGGAAGGTTGAATTTAATTTTTTAATGGTCGTTGTAGAGTTGGGATAAGTTTAATGAGTTGACATCCATGATCACATTTCATTTCAATATCAATGACCCAAATTCATCATGAATAGATTTAAAAAATCAAAAGGTTTTTAGAGTTTGGCTAAGTTTGGAATATCTATGGCTAGAATTCATTTTTGAAGGTTTGCAGAGTCAAGAAGATCAACCGTCTAGATTAGTTTTTGAAGGTTGGAAAGAGGGATTTCATCGACAATCAATATCATCTTGTCTTTGAGATTGATCGCCCATATTAATTTTATTTTTGGTCAAAAATTTAATAGTATCGAGAGTCATGAAAAAATCACGAATATGTTCAATTACAAAAAGATAATTCTAAGGGTTGATGGTCGATGATCGAGTCGACTTAGTGGATGAAGTGGTTGGTTCAAAAATAAAAATCGTCGATGGTTGATGGTTGGGTTGACCATTTTAGTAATTTTTTTTTGAGACAAGAGGAATCATCAATCGCTAATGGTCAATGGTTAGGTTGGACAATTTAGTTAGGTGTTTGGGTTTCCCAAGTAAAACTTCCAATCGCTGATGAAGAAAAAAAGGGATGATGTGTCATGCCACGCGAGAATTCGTGTCAAGCCACATCAACCAAGTTGACACCTTAGGATGATGTGTCAACACTTTTCATAATCCATACTTTTGGCCACATCAACAATTTCCACATCAACTTAGTTTTTACGTCAGTCAAAGAAATGGCCAATGGTCAATGATCGGGTTGATCATATTGGAGAAGTGTTTTCATATCACAACATAAATGGTTGATGGTTAATGATTAGCTCAACCAAATTGGTAAAGTGTTTCATTCATCTCAAATAAAGTTTTGATGGCCAATGATTGATGGTTGGATTGGTCGCCAAAGGAAAGGGCCAATGATTGATGGTGAGGTTGATAGTTTTGGCAAGGTGTTGCATTTTCCCAAACGAAAATGTTAATTGTCAATTGTTGATAGAGTTTAGATCAAAAAATGATATTTCCCTCGATTTCAAGATCAAGGGATTATATTAAAATTCTATTATAATAATAAAACAATAATTTTTCTATGAAATTTTCAAAATTTTGAAGGTCTTGAACTTGCTCAGCGATTTTGAGGCCCTAAACAACATTTTTAAGCAGTCAATTCTTACAAGAGTAGTGTGCTCCATTGATACACATAGGGTTGGCAACTTAAATAAAAGAATGGAGAGAGAGTTTCCCAATGTGCTACTATGTGTCAAAAACAGATCTTCTATGAGAAATTTATAGATGAAACAGTTAAGGTAACATTTTGGCACCAATCCACTTCTCGAGGGAATAACTTCTTGCTAAAAAGTATGTTTGAGGCACAAGAGTAGTCTATAAAAATATTATTAACCATGGAATATATCCATGGATCCATATTTGGAATCTTGGTATGTGAAAATGCACAGGAACAGAATGAAGACACGTGTAGCATATCATGATAAAATGGGAAAATAATCTAAACTTCTCTGAATAATAGATTTCATCTCAAAGATCATATTTGATGAAACAAATAGTTGTTGAAAAGGTATTAAGGAAGAGGAGATATATATCCACCAATACTTTTGAAATGGGCACTAAAATTTTCTCAGAAAGTAAAAAATTAAATATTGCAGTAGTAAGTGAAAGGAAATTGCATTGTCTGAACGTTGTAACTTTTCTCTTAGAAATCATATTGAGGCATGAATAAATCCATTGGAGAGATATTTTAGATAATAGTATGTCTAAGGAATCATATTTTGACTTAGTGCATTGTGCTCTTCATAAATTTATATGAAGTAAAACCTATAGCCTAGTTAATAAAATGTTTTACAGTATGCATGAGCTAACAATAATTATTACTTGCACATTTCTTATAGAAATAGAGGTACAGGAAAACATTAAATTTGTTTCTTATATGAGGAATCGATTTATATAATATTCCGAGGGATATTATAGCCATGAGGAGGAGGTAATATGTCTACACATTTGTAAGAGAAATGCTGAGATAAATTCTAATGAAAGGAGAGGCATGAAGGAGCCTTTAACTATGAGAAGTTTGCAGAGAGAAGTGTGGAGCTATAGGGAATATAATGAAAGGATTAGGAAGATATACTTAAGGGTATAAATATGTTGCATAGGAAATACAACAAATAATTTATCACAAAGAAAGAAGTTATTACTAGACAAGTGATCGTATCGAGATCTCATAGAAGAAATGATGATCATGGTAATGAAAATAAGTTAAGAAGTATGACAAGGCACCACTATTCCCTAGAGAAATACACTAGGATATCTCATGAAAGTTTAGGGATAAGAAATATCCCAAGTGTGTCTCCTGTCAGGAGGAAAAGGAGAAGGCCTGAGGAAATCATCTTGCAAGGTGAACTCAGGAAATTAAGTCACTAACCTTCAATGGTGAGCATAGGAAAGCAGAAGAGGCCAAGGCTTGGCAGTTGTAAATGATGAAATATTTCCAGTTTCATGATTACCAATTAAGGTTAGAAGCTAGAATTTCAACCTGCCACTTACAAGGAAAGGAAACCATGTGGTGGGATCAACTTAAGCAAGCCAAGAAAATTGATGAGAAGAGGATATCATGGAGGCCGTTCAAAGGATATTTCCAAGATTAATATTTTTTCGAGAATTATTGTGAATGTAATATGAAAGAGTTATTTGAACTCAAGTTAGGAAGCATGACAATGGATGAATATAAGAAGAGGTTCTTTGAATTTTTTAACTACGTTGACTTCATAAATGATGAGAAGTTAAAAATCCAAAAGTTATGTGTGGGTTACCTTCTTTCTATAGTGACAATATACAATATGATAACCCTAGGGATTTGGAAGAAGCCATAATGAGATAAAATCATCTTTATGAGAAGAGTAAAGAAAGGCTCATTTTCAAAAAGTCTTTGAATGAAAAGATGAATTGTAAAAGGGATCAAGGGTGGAATGGTTTTAAGCCACCCTTTTTTAAGAACAACTCACAAGTACATTAGCAAGGTCATTCAACCGAAAATGAGCACAAGACTACAAATTCATTTGGGAAAAGACCAAGGAAACAACGTCTAAAATGTTGGATATGTGAGGGAAATCACTTATATAAGGATTTCCCTTGAAAAGGAGAATGAATATTGTGGATTGTCAAAAACATTCATGAAGATGACACAGTTGAACACATGGCAGGAAAAATGCCAAGGATTTATACAGCCTTGGAAAACAAACAAATATAATATCAATCGCCCATGATTGAAGTGGAAGCTGTTATGGAATTTTTACCCTGTGACCTTAGTTCTATGTCACAATAGAGCCTAACCATATTTAAAATATAAAACCTACCCTCACACATGAAAAATCACGATAAAATAACTAGTTTGGAGAGGGAATATAATAGGTTACACCTTGTATCCTAATTTTTTATGTCATTCATCGTTCCAGGCCTTTTTTTTTCTCTTAATCTCTACCGGTACTTATTTGCAAAAGGAGATCAGGTCTATACAGGAACAAAGTAGTTATGAAATCAAGTTATACCTGTAATGTGAAAATTCACATATGTAAAGAAAGTTAACATATATAAACCGATTGAACAATATTACAAAAATATAGAATGAAAGAGAACTCTTTTATTGAAAACAATATAAGTAGGTAGTTACAAATTTACTTTAACCATCACCACTGCCTCAAAACCAACCACCAAGGTTCATCCACTAGTTATTCAAGCCTAAAATTAGCAAAATTTCTCCTCCTATGATGACCCAAAAGGCATAGTAAAACACCGTATGATAATATGTGAGAGAAGTAGGAGTGTTGGAAAACTAGTTTCCATATCACGAGGATGCTACTCAAAGGATCGGGGAAATAAAGAATTTTCCAAATTCGTTAGCATAATATTGCACCTAGGTTGTCTCTCCATCCATACCACTAATATATTCTTATATAACATCCCCAATGGGTTGGCGTGGTTGTATTCCATTGTTTATAGTCCAAGGGAAGTTTGGGAACAATCCCAACTAGAAACACCACCTGAAAATGTGGAATATTTTTATGTTTTCATAAAATTGAGGGTATACGCAGTTTGCACCCTAGAAAATAGCATATGTATGCAATCTTCAAATGGTTGAATAGTGTATGGGAATTAAAATGTTGGTTTTTAGATGAAACTAATGGATAAGAGTGATATTAAGTTTGCAAGCTACGGAATTGACTAGGCCATCTCACAAATGCAAATTTGGTGTGGCAATTTGTGGTATAATAGATGCCCCCTAATGTATGAGTTTGGAAGAGAAAACGATGGAAAAAATACATTATAATTCGGAGAGGTGAGGATGCATTTAAGTCCAACAAATGTTCCCAAATAATTTATCCAAGAACAAAAATCATCAATAGAAATCAAGTAAGAGTATTCTCTTCTTGAGTCAGGCATACCCATGCTTAGGAGTGATGTAAACATGGCCAACAAATCAAGTAAACAATAGATATATGAGTAATGAAAGAAGAACTGATGTCCATGGCCATGAAAACTATACATAGTGTATCCATGTGATAGATATGGAAATATAAATCATGGCCATGAAAGATACATAGTGGATCTATGAAAATGTAGATCATATCCACAAATGGATACATAATGGAGCTATGTCTCAAAATCAAATAATATGATATTTGGAAACAAAAGTGAAAATATTGATCCTCTACAAGTACCAATGTCTGTGGGGGTGGTAAAATCAATATAAGTCGGTAGGAGCACAAAATATGTGAGGCTCATTCTTCACCCGAAGTATCCAAAACAATTTGATGTGGTATGATTCTACACTATGTGAATAAATGTGTTGACTTCGAACATAGTGAGACATTGTTTGATTACCAATCATTGATTTGTACCATTAACAAATACAAGAATACCCATGAATTATGATAATGGAAATCAAGGTAACTAGTACAATATAACAAGTGTGAATAAATGAGTTGATGTTGAACACCTAAAAAAATATACCAATTAGGGGGCATTGATGTATTCCCACTGTCAATAGCAAGGGAAGATACCACTAATGACTACAAGCCCCAAGGTACTAAAAATGACTCTATATCCATGTACCAGAGAAATATTTGTTGAAGTCAATAGGAAGAGATCCATCAAAAGAATGACAGTAAGGCATCCCCCATCATCCAACACATGGAGTAGCAAAAGGCCAAGTATTTTGAAGGACTCAGATGAAAAGATTATAAGTACCACAATGAGGTACAAAGTCGACATGCACTAGATGGAATAGTGCATGGCAGAGGCTCTTTGAATAGTAGTGAATGATGAATACAATTGAAAATTATGAGGAATCCACCAATGGGTTCAAATCGAAACCAAGGTACCGCACAAATCCCTATGTGTGATGATTGATTTTTATGTTGACCATTGATGATTTGTAATTTGTTGAGTGCAAGGTCATCTATCAATAATCTAAATAGGCCCAAGGTCAAACTCTAGGTCATACTCTCAAAGAAATGTGTCGAAGTTGATAAGAATAGACCTTCCAGTAAGAAGTCAATGAGGACCTTCTAAACTAGCACGAGTGAAGTACAAATATACTTGTGAAAGTGAGATGTACTTGAATGACATGGGAAGGCTGACATGGAAAGTCAAGGATATTTGAAAAGTGGAAAACTCATGATGAAAATTCTCTTGAAAAAAATCATGACACATTATGTGACTCAGGCAACATGGGTTACAAACTGGAATACATATGTGACACTTGAGTCATCGATAGATCTAATTACATCTGGAAGAATAGCTATCCAGAGGATATTTTACTCAACAATGAGAAAAAGTTTCCCAAATCCATACTAATCCCAAAATATCGAAACACTCACTCAAATTGTTTTCTTTGTTCAAGGGAGACAAGTTTCTTCCAAATAAAGATATAGACACTTTCCCCCCTTCTTTTTGGTTTTTTATTTTTTTTGTAATTTTCATATTATTAAAGCCTAAAAATAAATAAAATAATATTATAGTATAGTGGAGGAAATGAGTTTTGTAGGAAAGCAAACTAGTTCCAGAGCACAAGGAACATACTTATGCTTAATGCAAGGAAGCATGTGTAGGATAAAGACACTCAAGGGAATGTCTCATTCAAGGATAAAGGTGTCGAGACAAAAAGGAATAAATTGCAAGGCTAGAAAATAGTAGGAATGCATAAGAAAATGGTAAAACGATGGCAAATTGAAGCCGACATTAGGCCTAGAAGTGAAAGAAGTTAACATGTAATGTAATTACAACTCAAAAAAATTATGGAATCCCCGTGGGTAAGTTAGCTAGAAATATATTGAGAGGAATTCATGAGGCTTCAACACAAATACATGGAGGGACAATACAAGGCTTCTGAGACTACGAAAAAATAGTAGCGTGGGTGTCAAAATTACTAATGAGGTACTAACTAGGACACCTGTGAAGAGGTAAGATCTAGCATCCGTAAATGACACATTTTAAAGAAACTTGAAGGTTTGATGTTGTAAATGGATGGGGTGGACCCTATGGTAGATATGTGATCGATACAGACAAATGCATCATGTAGGAGGAATGTAACCTACCCCATATTCTAGTAAGGAACACAATATATGTTGAAGAGTCTAAAAAGTGTTGAAATACATAGAAACATACGTTAGGGGGAGTCTTGTAGTTAATGTCTAGAAAAATATTGAGAATAACATATGCTTCTTCAATGCTAAGTCATGGAAGGACTAAACAAGACTCCCAATCCTAATAGAAAACTTGCAGCATGGGTGCTAAAATGAAAAGGGGGTCTACACTATGATTCCCATGGAAGACGTGATCTACCACATGAATTACAACACTTCTAAACAACAAATAAGTTTCTACGTAGAAACTGAGTGGGTTCAATCCTAAGGAAAAATTAAATAGGAAACAAATAATGAAAAAATGCATGGCCTATGTACCAGTTTCAAGATCATAACCTGTCACAATGCACATACGTGGAAGAAAAAGTACAAAAGAATGATATATTCAAATTCCTATATACAATACCAAAAACACTCACCCAAAAGTTAATAACTCGAATATAGAAGCCTCTAATAAAAACAAGTCCTATGGGATACAAAAATTGAAAACAAGAAACCATAAAAGTACAATATGTAGATAGAACCACATAGACTTGCAGTCTATGGATAATAGTTCTCTAGGTAGAGCTCATTTCTAGGATCATGCCAAAGAATTATTTGGTAAAAGACCTATAAATATTTCAGTTCAGGAAGAGGTCGAGGATCCATAAGCATAGCTTCAAGGATGACCTCATCTAGAGGAAACTCAACATCCATGAAACTAAGGCTCGAAAATGCACAAATACCAAGGATTGATGTCTCACAAGCACTAAGATGATACTAAAGAGGAATCACCAAATTACTTGGGCCAATAGGGGGAATAAAGGGTTCCCCTGCGCCCATTGGATAAAACACATGATCAATGGACGAGACCTTGTCTCGAGAAGAAGAACATAACCGTAAATACCCCATCTCAGGAGAAATTGAACACCGAGGGTAAGATGACACATAATTTACCCATGGAGGGGAATACTTTACTTGAATACTAGGAACACACAAAGGGGAAACATGAGATAAAATCAAACTTAGATGGTGATTATCATATGAAATATGATCAATAGTGAAAATTATTTTATTTTGAGGGAAATGTATCATGCAAAAGAGTGTAGACACGATATCCTTTATAACATAAACATAATCATGTGCAAGAAGAATATTGAAGTCTAAAGGTCCTGACATCCCTAACAAATTGACTAGAATATTCTTCCTACCTAAGTTGATAGGAAACTGAGGAAGAATCTCCATACATTCACTAGGTCTTATGTCAAAAGCCAACAACTCACTAGTATCTAACACAATCTTGGGAGAACCCAAATATTTCAAAGCCAAGGAGGATAAAATACTTGTAGAGGATCCTTCATCTACAATACTTCTACAAATGCATTTCAACATAGATTCAACTAGAAATTTTATCTATAAAGGTGAAAAAGAAGGAAGGAGAGGCTCTACAATATCATTCCAATGAAATGAAACCATCCTAGGACATGGACATAATGTACTCAAAGAGACTGGAACATCCTCTTGTTCAGAAGGTACTAAACTAGAAATGCTAAAGACATAGTTGAAAGATGCATCATTCCCTGAAAGAAGAGAGGGATCAACTGAATATTGTGTCAGTTAGACCACTTTGGAAGATTGGTCACTCTCCAAGAGAAGAGATGGATCGACCAAAGATTGCATCTATGCGACCAATTCCTCAATTGCTAGTTGAATAGGATGAGAGAAAACATTGTAAAGAGATGCATCACCACCAAAAACGAGACTGGTATCGATTGAATATCGGATTGACACGATCAATTCATCAACCAATGATGGATTAAATTTTTGAGAAACTAAAGACAACATAGAACTAGAAGGGACTTTAAATAATAACCATGCTCTTTGTACCATGAAAATAGCAGGGACCAAATGAGTAAGGTGATCTCCTTTGAAAATATTACAAGGAAACTTGGATTACATTCTATATGTCTAAGATTCTCAACCATATTGATGCCCCCATCATGACTTCTAATGGTTAGTGGGTTTCCCCCAACATGACTTGCAATGGCTAGGTTTTGATCTCCAACATCACTTGTAGAGGTTGGTCACATTTTTACAATATGACTAGAAGTAACTAGAATCATGCCCCTAGCACGACTTGTAGAAGTTGGTTTCTTGTATTTAAAATGACTCACAGAGGTTGTTGAAATAACTCCAACATGACTAGCAAAGATCGGTTTGGCACTCCCAGCATGACTAGCAGAGGCTGGTTCCTAAAATACATTATCAATCAAAGGGAATAGGATCTTTCCCTCATCATGACTTGCATAGGATGGGTGCATTTCCCCGCCATGACTATAAGAGGCTCGTGTCACATCTCCAACATGACTAGAAGAGGTTGGCGACTTCTTCTTCTTACTCTTACTATTCCTTGTATTCTTCTAGTTACTAGTAGCAAGACTTTTACCTGAAGAGGTAGAAGGAGAAGGAGTAAACTTTTGTGGATGCAGAAGGCAAAAGATCAACATTCATACGATGACCCTAATATAAGGTGATTATCTGAGAAGCATCAATAAATTTTTCCATGACTTTTGTATGTACATGTTCGACCACCTTGAATCAATGATCCAAAAGCGGTGACGCCGACACAATGTAAGGCCAACTATACATAGCAACACTCCACTAAAAAATTCTAAGAGAAACATTGCAAACAAAGAACTTCTCCAAAACTTTATTCCACATGGATGAGGTCTGAGGTCTTGAGTCGAATGCAATGAAAAAATTTAAATGGACCTTCCAGACAAAGGAACCGGTTGATTAACTCCCATGAACCAATGAATGAAGGAGTGAGAAGTAGTTACCCCGAAATACACTAACCATCCTTGTCTAGTTCACATATCCATGCTTCATGGGGCGCCCTCTAGTAGTACTAAAAAGCATGATACAAATTCTTCCCTAGGTACCATGAGAAACTCTCTGCAATCACATCTGATATCCCTAGGAAAAAAACCTAATATCACCAACTTATAGTCAACTTTTGAGGGTATAGCCAACAATCAAGGTCGAATGTATGGGCAAGGTCACTAAGCCTAAAACTATCCCAAAGGATTGTCTAAAAAAGGGCAAGTATCACTTCAGAAAACCTCAAACTAGGTCAACAGCTCCCATAGGACTGGAACCAAGAGGGCTAGTATCACTTCAGGAAAACCTAAACCAGGTTCAAAATTCACAGAAGACTGATGCTAGATGAGTGGGTAAAATTTCAGGAAATCCTCTAATATATGATATCTACACTATGCTCAATTAGGCTTCAGATGGGTTATATCCTCAACCCTCCTTCACGTGACCTCATTTTTTACTCCTGTGTTAGAGGATATTCCATGTTATATTTATGTGATAGTTGGATTTGAACTCTCCCTAACTAAGAATCCTATGTTCATTTTCTGGCCTTGGAGAAATTAACTCTCCAACCTAAACCAAGGCCCTAGCCTAGAACTAGCTTGTTTACCCTATAAAATGAAAATGTCTAGTTAATTTTTATTTAGTGTTCATTTTATGGGGCTGTTATTTACTCAAGATAGGTATGGATGAAACTAGATGGTGTTTTGATGGACAAAATAGAGAAACACTTAAGAACATAAATGCAAGATGTAGTTTCTTCACTGAAAAATGAGTGTAACAACACCTCAAATCAAATGAAAACAAACTCTTTCTTTTATATATATTTTTTAAATGAAAACAATGCACTTTTGATTATATTCAATATATTAAACCACTTTTCAATGCAAATCTAAGATGCTTTTTGAATGGAAATGAAGAACATGGTTTGGAAGAACTTTGTAAACTAGACATTTTTTTTTTTGCAAAAGCCTACTATAACCGAAACCAACAACTATCAACGCAACCAAAATGCCTAAAGACCTGAGTGCTAGTACAAAATTTATTTTCTTAAAAATTTCAAAGGAAAGGGAACCAGGGAGGAATAACTACCAACCAAGTTGTTTTTTTCTTTTCAGTTAATAAAAAGAAATGAAATGTAACTAAGATGCAATTTGTCTTTTTCTTTTTATGAACGAAGGGAATAAGTTAAAAAGGAAGAAAGCAAGAAGTCTACAATCGACTGGAAACTAATCCCAGACACACAAAACTGACCTTTCAACCAACCCAAGGAACCTTATAACCAAAATATTAACCTAATAAAAATAAAGAGATTTTAACAAGATTTCAACATTTTCAGAGACTTAACACAAAAATCAATGGAAAAAGAAAAACCAAAAGGATCAAATCATATTGAACAAACAACTTAGATCCTCCCAAAACTAAGAGAAATGCCCAAAGAAAAAAGTTCCACATAGATACACAACTGTGTGCACAACAAATAACGTACATATGGTATTCAAACACAATAAAATCATGTATATATGTGATTTGAACAAGGGAAAAACATGTATGGTTTAACAAAACTTCAAAAAGTAGAAATTTCCAATCAAAGAGAAGCTTCCATAAACTTGGTAAAATTTTTTGAGACAACAAAAGATTTGAAATAAAGCCTTTAAAACAAGAAAATTACAAAAATCAAGGCAACACAAGAACCCTAAGACAGACTCAAACTAGAAGAAAAATCCCTAGTATGGTCATCAATTATGTCTTGGGATTTTTACCCTATGACCTCTGTTTTGTGTCTCAACAGACCCTAATCGCATATAAAATACAAACCCTACCCTCACACATGAAATTAACAATAAAATAAATACTTGGAAGAGATAATAAAAGAGGTCATGCCTTTTATCCTAACGATTCATGCCATTCCTCACTCTTGACCTTTTAATCGCTCCTGATCTATGTCGATACTAACCTGCAAAAGGATATCAAGTTTATGTTGAAAAAAAGTAGTTATGAAATCAAGTTATACATGTAATGTGCAAATTAAATATGTAAATCAAGATAACATATATAAACATATTGAACAATGTTACACAAATATTGATGGAAACAGAACTCTTTTATTGAAAACTGTGCAAGTAGGTAGTTACAACCTGATTCTACCTACCAGCACTACCTCAAATCCAACTGCCCAGGTTCCTACACTAGTCCTTCAAGAATTAACTCAATGAAATGGATCTTCCTTGGATGACCCAAAATGGATAGCAACACACCCTATGGTCATATATGAGAGATGAAGGAGTGTTGGAAAACTAGTTTCTAGATCAGGGCGATGTTACTTAGATGATCTGGGAAATAGGGAAGATTGCAAATTCATCAGCATAATCTCGCATTTAGGTTGTTTCTCCATCTATACCCCCAATATATTATTATATACCATCCCCAAGGGGTTTGGGTGTTTGTATTCCTTTTTGTATGATCCAAGGGAAGTTTGGGAACAATCCCAACCAAAACCCCATCCCAAAAATGTGGAATATTTTATCTTTTCATAAAATTGAGGGCATACGCGGTTTGTACACCAGAAAATAGTGTATGTATGTGATTTGAAAATGGGTGAATAGAGTATGGCAACCAATTTTTTTTTTTTTATATGAAACTAATGGAGAATCTAGTGGGATTAAGTTTACAAGCTAGGGAATGGACTAGGCCATCTCACAAATGAAAATTTTGTGTGTCAATTTGTGGTATAATAGAAGGTTAGATTGTTAACCAAACCACAACAACTTTAATTTATTCTAGAGATAACCATAGTTACATAAATTCTAACATTGTTTAAATATTTCACTTACAAAGGAGTAAGCATAATAAATCTTGGTTAGTTCAATTAGCCACATGGTCTAAGAGGGAGATCAATGAGCTAGTTAAATGTTGTCCAGTAAACATAAATGGACTCAACACACAGATAGATGTAAGCATCATACTATTGGGTTTGCATGGTTTTCCAATTGGCATGCATTGGTTAGAAAAACACCATGTTCTCCTAGACTGTCACAATAAGGAAATCAAATGTATTTATGAATAAGTGATGCAAGGAAAGGCTCAAGGAATTTCAATATTTGTAGTGATTAGAGGGATTTAAACTATGTAGTTCAAAAAGAGTTTTAGGAAGGGATGTCATATTTTTTCATCCCATATGGAAGAGAAAGACAAAGATAAAGTGACAAGTATTGAAAACCATCTAGTCTTGAGGGATTTTGAGGATGTTTTTGTGGAAATACCTGGATTTCCACCAAAGAGACACATTGATTTCTCTATTGATTATGTGCCAAGATTTTATACAACTTCCAAGACGCCCTATGGAATTGGAACACTAGAGTTGAAAGAGATGAAAATATAGCTCGAAATGTTGTTAAATAAGGGGTATATACACCCAAGTGTCCCACCTTGGTGTTCCCCAGTTATTTTTGTGAAGAAGAAAGATGGAACCTTAAGGATATGCATTTACTTTAGACAACTGAATCAGGTCACCATCAAGAACAAATATCCTTTTCCAAGGATTGATGACTTATTTGATCAGTTGAAATGTGAAAGAATGTTTTCCAAGATTGAATTGAGATTATTCTATCATTAAATGAGGATAAAGGAAAAGGATATCATCAAGATAATATTTAGGATGATATTTGGGAATTATGAATTCATGGTAGTGTCATTTGGGCTACCAAATGCACTAGCAATTTTCATGTGCCTGACGAATGTAGTGTTCAGTGAGTACTTGAAAATTTTTGTAATTGTGTTCCTGGATGATATACTCATCTTCTCTAAGTCAAAAGAAGAACATGAGAAACATTTAAGAATGGTGTTAAAATTTATAAGAGAGCATAAATTATATGCCAAGCTAAATAAGTGCATCTTTTATCAAAACAAGCTTCACTACATGGGGCATATAATTCAAGCAGAGGAGATAGTAATTGATCACGAGAAGATAGAGGCAATTAGAGGCTGGAAAATTCCAAGAAGTGCTATGGAGGTTAGATCATTCATGGGTATTGTCGATTATTATTGAAGATTCATAAAATGTTTTTCAAAGATTACAATACCAATCACCTCTTTGCAAAACAAGGGAGTAAAATTTAAATGGAATCCCAAGTGTGAAGAGATATTTCAGCAGTTTAAAGACATCTTGACAAGTGTTGTAATATTCCATATATAAAAAGTATGCAGAACATAAATAAAATGCTAGAAATGAAAGACGAAAAACAATATAACTAGAACAACACCACAATAATACTGAAATGATAACAGAATAACACCAGAAAGAGCACTTCGATTACTGAGAGAAATTTTCACTTGCCTCTTTGAGGGGGAAACCTGCATTCGATAAAATCTCTATTATAGTAATATCCAAGACTACAGTTCTCATACCCTAGACTCCTATTTATACTAAATATGTATATCAAAATAACCATCTAGAGGAAGATCCTTCTAGAAGTGAAAGCTTTTGTTAGCTCTTCTTAGATTCAACTTATTCTTCCTTATTGCTAGGTCTTATTAATATTGACCTTTATTACATTGACACATATTATTCTACCTACATGATGGGTTAGTTCCCTAACATGTCCTCCCCCTTAAATAAAACCTTGTCCTTAAGGCTTGAGATCTGGAAATTGTTGCAGAATGGTAGTTGGTTCCCAATTGGCAATTGTTGGGGTTGTATCTTTCCACTGGACTAACACTTCCTTGATTTTTTTAGATGCAAGAAGCGCTCACATTGGTCCAAAAATTGTTCTAGTTGTAGCCAAATGGAGCCTTATTCGTCCAACTCGGGAAGGTTGGTTTGAGTTTGGAACTTAGTTCAAACCACCTTCTTTAAGAAGAAAACATGAACAAAAGGATGTATCTTAGAATGACTGGGAAAATCTAACTAATAGGCCACCTGTCCCACACGCTTGAGAACAGTATAAGGACCATAAAATTTGGGCACCAGTTTCTGACAATGGTCATACTTGAGGGATTTTTTCTTGTAAGGTTGCAGTCAAAGAAACACCTGATCCCCTTCTGCAAATTGGCATTCAGAGAGACCTTGATCTCCTTTTTTATTCATGCGATTTTGGCCATGACCAAATTCTCTTGGAGGGTATGAAGAATAGCCTCTTGAACTGCAAGCGTTTGGTCAACCGCCTAGACCTTCTAGACACCCGGTAAATATTAGATAACTGAAGCTGGATTTTGTCCATATACTACCTAAAAAGGAGTCATGTGGGTAGTTGTATGGTATGATGTGTTTACCACCATTCAACTAGTGGTAACATTAAGGCCATTGATTTTTCTTTTCTGATGAAAAACACCTCAAATATGTTTCCAAACACTTGTTGACAACTTCAGCTTGACCATCATTTTGGGGATGATAAGATGTGATGAGATGCAATTGGGTGCATTGTAGCTTGAACAATTCTTGCCAAAAATTGTTTGTGAAAGTTGGGTCGCAATCAGAAATAATAGAATGTGGCATGCCATGAAGCTTGAAGACCTAATCCATGAAACGTTGAGCCATAGTGGCTGCTATAAATGGGTGTTGAAGAGCACAAAAATGAGAATACTTGGAAAGGCGATCAATGACCGCCATGATGATAGATTTATTTCCCGATTTAGGTAAGCCTACAATAAAATCCATAGATATATATCACCAAATAGCAGGTGGAATCGGAAGTGGTTGTAGTGTTCTAGGAGATTTGAATGTTTCACCCTTGTTTTGTTGGCACACATCACATTCAACAACAAACTTATGAATGTCTTGTTTCATACCATCCCAGAAAAAGGAACGTTTGACCCTTTCATAGGTTTTGGTAAACCCTGAGTGCCCAGCTCTGGGTGTAGCATGAAGCTCAGAAAGTACCATGGATTTAATTTTTGAATTTTTACTTAAATACAAGCAACCTTTGTATCAAATCTCATCATGGATCTAAGAGTACCCTGGGTAAACTGGAGAATTGGACTCCAATTTTTGTATCAGATGTGAACTTTTGGGATCGTGTAGCCATTCCTGGCGAATAACTTGGAGTCAATCTGGTACAATGAAGGAGAGAGAAAAAATGGACCTTTCATCTTCATATTTTCGGGAAAGTGCATCCGCAACCACATTGTCTTTTCCTTTCCTGTAAATAATCTCATAATCATATCCAAAGAGATTACTCACCCATTTTTGTTTCTTTGGGGAGGAGATCCATTGTTCCATAAAATACTTGAGGCTTTGATGATATGTCTTAATTTGGAAGCGTTTCCCCAATAGATAAGGGCACCAAAGATCAATGGATTGAAGAATAACCAAAATTTCCTTTTTATAGATTGATTTGCCCAAATTTAGTTTAGACAGTTGTCTGCTGGTAAAGGCCAAAGGCCAACCCTATTGCATAAGGAAAATGTCAATTCCTTTCCCTGAATCATCACATTCCAGGACAAAGGTATTTGTGAAATCAGGAAGTGCCTGGACTGGAGTGGTGCACATGGCCATCTTGAAGGTTTGAAAATCCCGAGTAGCTGTTGGAGTCTAGGTGAAATAATTCTTTTTAAGGAGTGCAGTGAGAGGGTCCTCAATCTTTCCATAATTATTAACAAACTTGTGATAATAACCTGTTAAGACCAGAAATCCACACAAGATTTTGAGAGTCTTTGGGTGAGGCCAGTCTTGCATAGCTTCAATATTTTTAGGATCCAACCTAACGTCGTTCTTTCCAACAAGATGACCCAAGTACTTGACTTTTGAGGTGCCAAAAGAACATTTAGATTATTTCAAGAAAAGTTGGTGCTGAGAGAGTAGATGGAGAAATCGATCCACATGAGGAAGATGGTTTTTCTAGTTTTTTCTATAGATGAGGATATCATCAAAGAAAAATAAGACAAAATGACAAAGAAAAGGACAGAAGACATGAGTCATGAGGCTTTGGAAAGTTTAGGGAGCATTACGCAAACCAAAGGGCATGCCCAAAAACTCATAGTGGCCATCATGAGTTCTAAAGGTAGTCTTAGGAATGTCTTCCTCTTTCATACAGATCTAGTTGTAGCCAAAACAAAGATCAAGTTTAGTAAAGAACTGAGCACCACTAAATTCATCCAAGAGGCCATCAATGACAGAAATGGGAAATTTGTCTTTAATGGTAAGTTTGTTGAGGGCATAAAAATCGAGACACATGTGCCAAGATCCTTCTTTATTTAGTACCATGACCACAGGAGAAAAGTAGGGGCTTGTACAAGGGAGAATAACACCTGTGTTAAGCAATTCTTGAACCATTTTCTCAATTTCATTTTTTTGGCAAAAGGGGTGACGATAGGTACATATATTGGGAGGAAGTCTTCTTGGGACAAGGGGAATGGAATGATCATGAACACCACGGGAAGGAGGGATTCCCTAGGGAGTGGAAAAAACCACTTGATGTTTAGAGAGGAGGAATTGGAGGTCTTGCGACACAGAGGGTGTCTCCGTTGCTTGTATGGAATGGAGTTGGGAAATAATGCCCGAATGACCTGTTTTGAGAATATTTTTCATGCAATGGGAACTAATTATCTCAGGGGACCCAACGATGATGCCTTGGAACTTATATTGTTGGCCCTCCTTGTCGAATTGCATGTTTAATTCCCTAAAATCCATGAGAATGGGACCCGAATTCCTTAGCCAGTCTACACCCAACACAATGTCACAACCTCCAATGTCGATTGCAAACATGTGATATTTCAAGTGGTAGTCACCAATTTGGAGATGCAAATTTTCACAACGTCCTCCACATTTCATGGACCTTCCATTGGAAATCATGATTTGGAAATTATTGAGTCCACGAATATAGCAATTAGTTTCTTGGGCAATGCGATGATGAATAAAATTATGGGTGATGCCACTATTAACAAGAATGATGACCTTCATATGCTTGATGTAGCCAATTAGTTTGAGGGTTTGGGGAGTAGAGAAGCCCATGAGAGCATTTAGGGAAATGATCGGTTCTACTTTGGGATGGTCTGAGGGAGGGGTAGTGTCGGTGGGTTCAGGTGACTCAAACACAAGGGTATCTTTAGCATACTCTTCTGAAACATCCTCTGATATGGCCATAAAAAAAATTTGTTCCTTACACTTGTGTTCCAAACAATATTTTTCATCGTAATTATAACAAAGGCCTTTGAGTTGGCGTTCAACCATTTCGGCCCTAGTCAATTTTTGTATCTTTAGCAGAGTAGAAGGAGGAGTGGGATTTAATTGTTTAGTGTGAGGAATAAAGGAGGGTTTCTGGCTTTGAGAAGAGACAACATGTTGTTCTTCCTTAGCTCATTTAGTATTCTCCACCCAACTCTAAGGCCGATCCATGAGGACATGGGCATGGATATCATCCTTGAGGCCACTGATAAAAAATTCTCAAAAAAAATCATCGGACATGCCCTTTGTATGAAAATCCAGTCGCTCAAAAGAAGATAAAAAGTCTTCCAATGTGCCAGATTGTTTCAACTTTTTCAAATGAACTAAATGGTTGGTGTCAGTGTAAAAGCGTTCAAAAATCTCTACCACAAAGTGTGTTCAAGCAACATACCCTTGACAAATAGTTTTTCTCCATTGCCACCATTGCCAATGTTCTTGATATAGATGGAGAACACCATACAAGAGTTTGGAAAAGTCATCTATAATGTCGTACAAAGAGAAATAATGTTCCATTTGAGTTACCCAAATAGTGGGATCCAAACCATCAAATTTGGTCACATCCACCCATGGAAAGTTTAGGTCATGCTAAAAGTGATGGGGCTGAAAATTATTGGAATGAGAGGAAGTTTCATCTTCGATATGCAAAGGTGGGTCAGATAAAGGGGGATCTGCAAGGATATGCAGCTTGTTACACATGATCTAAGCGATAGATTCAATCTGGGTAGTCATGTCTTCTTTGAGGTCTTCTTTGAGCTCTGCAATTGAGGCGGAAATGGAGGAATGCATGGTTTTATTGATGGTGAAAATATTGGCACTGATTTGTCTCACTTGTTGTTGGTTCTTTGTGAAATTAGATTGCAAGGTATTGAAGCGAGCTTCCAAGTCTTGGCTACAAGTATGGGCCATGATGATGAGGGAATCGAAGAGGGGCAGGTGGGGTCAAAATTTTTGATGAAAAATGATAGGTATGAATGTGATAAGGGTGAAGAGATGAATTCAATGGAATAGCTCTCAAATAATGGTGCAAAATTTTACAGACACATTTTTTATTTTTATTTTTAAACCTGCGGAGTTATACTTCGGTACGAAGAATACTACAGTGATGAAATTCCCAAATTCTTAACCAGGAAGAAATGTGTAGTGATTTGGAAACTTGAATATAGTTTCGCAACAATAGATCATGTCTATTTTATTTTATTTTTTTGGCCCCAAGGGTTAGGTATTCAAGGGTTCTACAGACAAGAGCTTTCCTTGTGATATAGCTCTCCGATATGTGTGTGAGGTCCAACAGTAGTACTGGGCTAGACTATGTCGTTAGTCGTATTACCCGACTACCCATGTACTAGAGAGTATCTTCCCGAGTGTTGTTCTCAGTGACACTATAGTAGTTAGGTGACCAATTAATTGATCTAAAGAGGGCTTCAGGAAATCTAGGTTGATCTGTATACATGTTTTGTCTAATGCGCTACCACTCAAAGGGGTACCANATGTGCGCTTAAGTACCAATTGTATTTCCTGCATGTATGAATCCTTCAACAGATCTATGTATCTTATGCGAGTAATGACAGATCTCTGTAGCTTAAATATGCTAGAATACGACTCTACACTGAAAAAAAAATTTACCCACAATTTTTTGCCAAGGAAAGTTCTCTGATACCACTCGTAATATTCCATATATAAAAAGTATGAAGAACAGAAATAAAATGCTAGAAATGGCAGATGAACAACAATATAACCAGAACAACACCACAATAATACTGAAATGATAACAGAATAACACCAAAAAGAGCACTTCGATTATTGAGAGAAATGTTCACTTGCCTCTTCGAGGGGCAAACCTCCAGTCAAGCAAATCTCTATTACAATAATATCCAAGACTACAGTTTTCATACCCTGGACTCCTATTTATACTAAATACATATATCAAAAGAACCATCTAGAGGAAGATCCTTCTAGAAGAAGAACATTCTATTAGGTCTTCTTACATTTAAATTATTTTTCCTCACTGCTAGGCCTTATTAATATTGACCTTTATTACATCAGAATATATTATTCTACTTACGTGAGGGGCTAGGTCCCTAACAAGTGTGCCAATCTTGAAGATTTCATATCTGGATGAATATTTTGCTGTGAGTTTTGATGCATGCAAGGAAGGGCTTAGTGGATTCCTCACAAAAAAATATCATGCGGTATTCTAGGAGTCTCAAAAATTAAAAGAGAATGAGAGGAATTGAGCTACCAATGATATAGAATTAGCATCCATAATTCATGCATTAAAAATCTGGAGACATTTCCTCATGGAGAGGAAATTTGATCCAAGGATAAACCACTGTGGTCTAAAACATTTGTTTGGACAACCCACATTAAATTCCAAACAAAATAGGTGTCTTGAATTTTTGAGTGAATATGACTTTGAGATTAAGAATATCAAAGGAAAAGATAATCAAGTGGTTTATGCAATCAACAAGAGAGCTCATGAAATGCATACCATATCAATTAACATGTATAGGACTGATCTAAAAAATAAAATTATTGCAACAACAAATTCAAATCAACAGTATTTGAAAATAAAAGAAACATTACAACAACGTAATTTTTAGCATAAGTTTAAAGACTTTGATCTAAAATATGAACAAATAGAATAATTGAGTACATGCTCATAATGTATGTCATGGAACAACCGTCAAAATATGAGGACTACATCCACTTAGTGGAATTTTCTTACTATAACGGGTATCATGAATTGTTAAAAATGATCCCATTTGAAGCATTGTATGGAAGGAAGTGTAACACAAAAGATATTTGGAATAATCTAGTAGACAAAGTGGTTATTGCATTGGATTTGTTGAAGGAAATGGAATATAAAATGAAAAACGTAAAGCATAATTTAAAGGTTGCCCAAGATAAGCATAAAATCTATGCATACAATAATAGTGTTTTTTAGATATTTTAAAGTGGGAGAACATGTATTTTTGAAAGTAAAATCAAAGAGAAGTACAGTAATATTAGGAAGGTTCCCAAATCTGGTATCAAGATATTGTGGACCTTTCAAAATATTATAAAATATCGGTCTACTTGCATACATGATCTCATTGGTTGCATCCATGAGAGTTAATAATGTATTTCATGTGTCATTATTAAAGAAATATGTTCTTGACCCTAACCACATAATTTATTTGTAACATCACCACAACTAAATATATATCTATATATATATATATTTAAATGTATCTCTATTCATCGTTTCAATATTGTGACCGTTAAGATTAGGGGTTGATGTGAAGGTGAACAATACTACTCTTAATATTTTCCTTTCACATGATAGGTTAAAAATTCTCAAGCAAAGAGACTGGTTGAAGAATCCTCATAACCTCCAAGGTAATATGTAATTTATTATTCAATATAAATGTCAAATTTTTCCTGGATGGTATGTTTACTTTCTGGTTTGATCTTTAAATAACACTAAAGACATAGTAATTCCACTTACCCTTCTTCACGATTCTTCCTAGGTTATAGTATTCACATTGGTAATGGCACACACCCATCCTTACACAAGTACATATATCATCATTATATAAATTGATTAAGTTAGTCCTTAACACTTACTCCTCAATTCCTATTAGCACTCTTAAGTATGGATAAAACATACAATTTTTATCCTAAGGTTGAAACCCCGTTGATCAAAAGGGTAAGTATCATATTGTTTTCTAAGAATATCAATTCTAGTTCACCCACAAATTCCTTATGGTCTCACTGTCATTATTTAAGGCATAAATTTGAATATATTATATTCTTGAACAAGTTACAAATTTCATCCTTTGGAATACGATACCAATGGTATTTAACTAATATATTTATTGAAACTTTTATATGAAACCCTCAATACTAGGGTCAACTTGGGGTATGGTTCCTTCATTAAATCAACCTTAATGGAATAGTCAGGCCATTAAACATACTAGTACTCCATGCAACCTCCACTTACCTTCCACTATCAGTATAAAAGTCTAATGTCAACATGTCCATGTGAACACTTCTACTACGAAGTACTCACCAAGAAAAGTCTCACCACATGTCCAGTTCGTGAACGATAAAATAACTTAGATCCAAATTTATCTCCGATTGAATTTCATGTCATTAATGGCCATTACCCGAGTTTTAGTACTATCAAGGTTCTTTAGGTAACATGCTTACGATCAATGAGACTCCTCTCCCTTTTTGCTTCATGTAACACTTTGCAAAGAATAACTTGCATATTTTTCTCTCAAAGTCTCATCGTTTGATTTATTTTAAGAATAAATGCTTTGGTGAGTCTTTCTTTAAGCATTTCTATAACATTTACTCCACGCATTTGTTACCTGTATTCTTGTTATATTTGTTTCTAGAAATAGGTACTCAGACCCTTGCTAATTTCACTGTAACGCTTTGTGTAACAAGTAGAACATATTGGTATCACCATGTTATTAGATGAGAAGGGAACTCAACCCACACATGACCCAATACTTACTACAAGATGAGTATTCCTGAGCAACCGTGTCTCATGACTGAGTTTGGTTATTTCTTTAGTTCATGTTTTGTTTTCTCACCCACTATTAATTAATTCATACACATCGTGGATTATTTTTCCAGAGTCTTGAGACTCGGGATGGTGGAATTCATGAACAACTTGGAATCTTGGAAACCATCAAGGGTCTCCCAATTCTCATGGGTAAGGCACATTTTCTATACTCACTCAAGTTGTTATTTGAATGACCTATTTATTTCTAGTAGGAATTTAACAAACTGTATTTACCCAATACTTTTGTCTTATGTTTACATAGATGGATATATCTTGAGGTTGATGATGCACACCTAAAGACCCTACCTCGACAGGTCCCACGCCTAACCTCCTGGTCTAAGGATCGTTCTCCTAAAAAATTTTGAGCTGAATTAGCTCTCTTGATTCCCTGCTGGAATCTTAGATTTCGATCCACAGGTCCTTATTTTTTACCCTCATGGTTAATGTACAAGACCGTGAACTTTTTCCAAAAATGGAATTTTGGGTTTCAGAACCCTCAATGTTCCGATATCTTGAGTCCTTGACTCCTCGACCTTTCAATCTCTGAAATCTCGAAATGCTAAAAAGGCTTCGATCAACAATTAGCCCCGTGTGCTATGCCTTGGCCCGTATGACCACTTCTCATAATCCCGCAGTCTTATTCCTTTCGGGATTTATCAATACGAGAGCCTGACCTCTTGTCAACGAAAATCCTGGATTCCCAATTTTCGAAATCTCGATGGACCCTTCCTTTAAGGATTTTCCCTGAAATCCTGGATGGCTACCACGTGTCCTCCCTCAGATGGATGGTCCTCGTCGTTTCACGATTTCAGAAATTGTGACCTCCTATGACACAAATCCTCTATCAAATCAAATCCTCGGTATCCGAAATACTGATGGACTCTTAATCTCCACCACGTGTCCCCCGCGGATGGACAGTCTAGATCATTTCGGGACTTCACCAGGTGCGAAGTCAAAATGCTCACCTCTGCGAGTCCCGGTGTCCGAATCCTCGATGTGGGTGATCTCATGACATGTGTCCTTCCTCAATCAGATGGTCCAGATTTATTTCACTATTTAGGGAATTCTACCATGGAGTGTCCCGATCTCTCGTCCTCGAGACCTTCAAAATCCTGATAACTCTGCACTCTTCGAGACTTTTGCCTCTGTTCACAAAGGCTTAACCCTCATGCAACTCTGGATAGATCCAACAGTTGTCAATGATTCTGAGCAAGATCTGACAGCTCATGATCTTTCCCTCTTTGTGCACTCTCCTGCTTGCTCCCTGGACGTGGAAAACAAATGGTCCAGATCTCTTCCTCAGCCTGATTCGATGGCTATTGTGCCTCCTTTTGAACAGGTGCTTTATTTTGATACTTGGAATATTTTCCAAGTGCTAAAGGCCTCAACCTTTGCCTTGCTTCTGCGAGCTCTTCAACTTTGAGTCTCGCCTGCGTTCTCAACGACGTTGTTCCTCCTGAGCTTTCATTCCTAAATCCTCAAAGGATTCCTTGACTTCTAGACTTCTTGCAGAGTCTTCGCACACCAAGTGCTATCTCTTCTGAGCTTTCCCATTACTCAGATCCCTTATGGAACTCGGTCCTCTTATCCCTTCTCCTTCAGATGGAGAATCGGATGCCCTCCTGGATATCCTTACTCAAGCAACTTATTGTTGAGTCTTCAGGGTGTTCAACAACCCTGTGAATATCCTTCTCCTCAGACTCTTCTCCAAATTCCAAAAGTCAAAGAGTTCTCTCTATGCTCTCTAGAACCTACTCAACGCCCTCCTGGCAGAGTGTCTAGAATCCCTAGTGATTTCGACTTCTATTAAACTCACAGTAGAGTTATTCTTCAATGCAACCTATGCATATGCTCAATGTCCACTTGGCAGAGCTCTTGCAGAATCCCCTAGAAATTATGTCTTCCTATTGAACTCATAGCAGAGTTCCTCTGTGCACTCTATGCCTATGCTCAATGCCCTCCTGGAAGAGCCTTACAAAACTCCTCAGAGATTCTATATTCAACAGTGTCTCTCATACACAGCCTTACCTCCAAGGTATTCAACAACCTTGAGTTCTTCCTCTGAGCCAATGATTTCAGCTACTGTGCCCTCCTAGCACACCTTTGTCTGAATCCACAGAATTCAGAAATGCATCCCTGTGCACGGCTCTCAGAACCCGCAGTGTTCTATCACACCATCCTAGTGTGAAGCCTCAAAAACCTCTAACCCTGAAATCAAACAACCCCTACAAATGCATACCTACAACATACATCTACAACATATAAAGAACACATAAATATATTCACACAACACAGATAATACTTGTAGAGAAAACTTCTTCTGTTTGTATTAATAAAATGCCTCTTTACAAAGGTGTTCTGAGAATGAACTGTAACAAAGTATCGGCTCCTTCTCCACTCTCTTTTTCTCTCTGATCTCTCTGATCTCTCATTCTCTCTGTCATTATACAAAGAATATCTACCGATCTTTTACATGAGGGGGCTCTTTGAGCTCTTCCCTCCAAACTCACCTACCCTATTCAATTACATTGAATGGGTTCTCTAGTCTAGAATCAGATCTAGCTAATCCAAGGCTATCTACTCTAATGCCTGCGCAAAGGCACAAGTCTATGCTTCAATAGCCTACAATATTAATTACATTCAAATTTCAAATTTGAAATGAGAGCTGCACCTCTCTTCATTGAGTGTGTCTGCTGACATGGGCTGGCTGGCTAGATGATTGACGTGGAGAGATGATCCTTCATCCTAATCCTCAGCTGCAAAATTCATGAGCTCCTACTCATGTGCTTCCCATCTCAGTTGTTGAAATCCTCTTAGATCCCAAACAAATTTCTGGAGTTGTTCATCTGTTCCATCTCTCTACCGCTGCTACTGCTTCTACTGCTACGCTTCTACTTCTTTTTTGCCCAGCTTCTCCTTGTTGGCAGTCTCTACTGACTCTATGATCAGCCTTCTGATCTTCTCGATCACTTCGTCTAGCTGCTCTAGTGGCTGGCTCTGTTCATGTAGTCTCCACTGCTGCAAAAATTTTCTACAGATGGCTAGATCATCATGATCTCCCATGCCATATTCATCTTCTCTCAACCTCACCTGTTCGATGTGCATGACCTACACTATCATCCTTCTCTCTAGGGCTTCAATCTGTTCACAGAAATCAACAAATCTCATGTTGTCTGCCTCTTCTTCTTCATCTTCTGCAAGCTCCAATGCTGCAGTCTTTTCAGCTTCCTAGCTGAAAATATTGAGCCACTCCTTAGAATGCTCATCTTCTTCCCCTTCTTAGGTAGCTTCTAATGTCTGCTCTAATTCTTCTTCCCTAATAGTCACAGCTGGCTATCTTTCTCCTTCTAATGTTGCTTCATCTACAACACAGATCTCTACCTCCTCTGGGCTAAGTGGTAGGAATATATCCATTCCCCCAATCATTAGAAGATTTCTCCGATCTTCCTTCTCTGTCAGCTGCTCTGGATTATCCAAATCCATCTCTGAGATCACCTGCTCTGTCAGCTCCTCGGGTTGATCTAAACTCACCTCTGAGTTCATGAGACCCTCAAACAGTCCCATTTTTGTTCCCATGCCCACCTGGAAATTTGGAAACTTTATGCTACCCTCCTGGTAGTCCATGAGATCTCACAGTGACCTCATCTCATTGCCCTCCTGGCAATGTGAAATTCCCTGGCTATTCTCATGACAGTCTGTGAGATCCCGTAGAAATCTCAACTCCTTGCCCTCCTGGCAATTGGGAATTTCTGGGCTGCCCTCCTGGCAGTCCTTGAGATCTTCAATCGATCCCAATTCATCTTCACTACTGAGGTTTCTCCCAATCTCTGGTTCACATACATGAACCATCTCCTCAGGTCTGTCAAGGTTTTTAGCATGCCTCAACCATCCTCTTAACAGCCTATGCTGTCTTCTAGCCATCAACTCCTTGACTGGCCACTTTACCTTCGGCTTCCTCATGGGCCATTCATATACCCATCGTGACTTGGCATTATACTACATCTTCAATGCAATCTTTTCTATCTCCTCCCTTATATCATCGAGCTCTTCATCTATTTCAGATCTGTTCATCATCTCTGGGTCTTTCCTTCCAGCATATCTACGGCCTTCAATAGCCATCTTGTTGTCTATCTTCCCTCCTGAAAAATCTACTACTGTCACTCTGCACCCTTGAGTGCTTCAGCTTCTCCTACAGTCCTCCTGACTGTTTTATTGATTGTTGCCTACCTACAAAGAATCATCACAGAGTCTCCAGTGCTCTGTCTTCCTTTTCCTTCTCTCTACCTTAAATATACAAACAAAGTTCTCACTCTGATACCAAATTGTGTGTATCAGAGTTCTCTTTCTCCTCTTGCTTCCCTTGCTTGAAATATATAGACAAGATTCAGGCTCTGATACCATAAATGATGACACACACCTAAAGACCCTACCTCGACAGGTCCCGTGCCTAACCTCCTGGTCTAAGGATCATTCTCCTCAAATTTTCTGAGCCGAATTAGCTCTCTTGATTCCCTGCTGGAATCTCAGATTTCGATCCACAAGTCCTTTTTTACCCTCATGGTCACTGTACAAGACCGTGAACTTTTTCCCGAAATGAAATTTTGGGTTTCAGAACCCTCAGTGTCCCGATCTCTTGAGTCCTTGACTCCTCAACCTTCCAATCTCCAAAATGCCGAAATGCCGAAAAGGCTTCGATCAACAATTAGCCTCCTTGGCTATGCCTTGGCCCATATGACCACTTCTCATAAGCCTGTAGTATTATTGCTTTCGAGATTTATCAATACGAGAGCTTGACCTCTTGTCAACGGAACTCCTAGATTCTCGATTTCCAAAATCTCAGTGGACCCTTCCTTTCGGGATTTTCCCCAAAATCCTGGATTGTTGGCACGTGTCCTCCCCCAAATGGATGGTCCTCATCGTTTCACGATTTTGCCACTTGCGACCTCCTGTGATAGAAATCCTCTTTCAACTCAAATCCCCGTTATCCCAAATACCGATGGACTCTCGATCTTCACCATGTGTCCCACATGGATGGACGGTCTAGATCATTTCGGGACTTCGCCATGTGCGAAGTCAAAATTCTCACCTCTGTGAGTTCTGGTGTCTGAATCCCTGATGTGGGTGATCTCGCGACATGTTTCCTTCCTCAATTGGATGATCCATATCTATTTCACTATTTTGGGACTTCTACCATGGAGTGTCTCGATCTCTCATCCTCGAGACCTCCAAAATCCTGAAGTCCGAAATCCCAATAACTCTGCACTCTTCGGGACTTTCACCTCTGTTTACGAAGGCTTAACCCTCGTGCAACTCCTGACAGATCCAACGGCTGTCGGTAATTCTGAGAAAACTCTGACGGCTCACGATCTCTCCCTCTTTGTGCACTCTTCTGCTTGCTCTCTGGATGTGGAAAACAAATGGTCTAGATCTCTTCCTCAGCCTGATCCAATGGTTGTTGTGCCTCCTTTTGAACAGGTGCTTTCTTCCGATACTTGGAAGATTTTCCAAGTGATAAAGGCCTCGACCTATGCCTTGCTTCTTTGAGCTCTTCAACTTTGAGTCTTGCCCACGTTCTCAATGACGTTGTTCCTTCTAAGATTTTGTTCTCAAATCCTCAAAGGATTCCTCGAATTCTGCACTCCTTGCAGAGTCTTCGCACACCAAGTGCTATCTCTTCTGATCTTTCCCGTTACTCAGATCTCTTAAGGAACTCGGTCCTCTTATCCCTTCTCCTTCAGATGGAGAATCTGATGCCCTCCTAGCTATCCTTGCTCAAGCAACCTATTGCTGAGTCTTTAAGCTGTTCAACAACCCTGTGAAGATCCTTCTCCTTAGACTCTTCTCCAAATTCCAGAAGTCAAAGAGTTCTCTCTGTGCTCTCTAGCACCTACTCAATGCCCTCCTACCAGAGTGTCTAGAATCCCTGGTGATTCTAATTTCTATTGAACTCACAACAAATTTCTTCTTCAATGCAACTTGTGCATATGCTCAATGCCTACTTGGAAA
>JASDQU010586069.1:32737-50104 GCA_032191745.1 Picea mariana | reverse complement strand
CCACAGAGGATTCTGAAATATATGGGACCGATCCCACTTGGGATTTTTTTGTGGATGCAGTAAAGGAACAATATTACCCTGTTGGAAACTATGAGGACTAGTACATGAGATGGACCACATTGCGGCAAGAGAGGGGCCAAGCAGTTCTGGAGTTCACCAATACCTTCCATACCTTGCACACCAAGATGGGTATCAAAGACTCCGAACGACATTTGGTTCTAAAATACCGTGGGGCTCTACACAGATACATCCAAAATGAAATGGATTTTCTGGACATCTCATCACTCGGTGTTGGCTATCGATATGTTTTTAAAATCGAGAAAAAATTTAAGCACCAGAAAAAACGGTAGTTCGGGTCTGCAAATCTGCAACAACCAAAGTATGACAAAGACATCCCTAACAAATAGTCTCCCGAAAACCAGTCCAAGACATAGGAAAAGAAGGGTCATGGGAAGACAAAGAAGGAGACTGGAAAATGGTGTGATTTCCACAAATCCCCTGGCACAACACTGATGAATGTCACTCAAAACAATCATTGGTGGCCAAGATCAAAGACAAGGAGCTGAACCCTGATTCATAATCTGATTCTGAAAATGTCGGTAAAGGACAGATCATTGACGCAGACCCCACTGCTATTGTCGCGAACGCAACAATTCAACCAGAAGAACCAACAGATCCTGAAGAGGGGGAGTGCATGTTTCATTAACAGATGTGGGTGAAGGGGACCCCACTTCATTTTATTGTTGATAGTGGAAGCCAAAAGAACCTCATCTCAGCAGAGGTTATCAAATAGTTGGGATTGTCGACAATACCACACCCGCAGCCATACAACATTGGGTGGCTTCACCAAGGACGAGATCTTCATGTCAGCCAACAATGTCGATTGTCATACGACATCCAACCCTTCAAGGATGAGGTATTATGTGATGTTGCCCCACTGGATGTCTGTGATATCTCTTGGGCTAGCCATAAAGCACCATGTTATTTATGAGTCTTGACCTCATAGTGTCATTTTCACTTTAGGGGGTCATCTCTACAGAATACTAGAGGTAGTTCCCACTCCTGTTCCACCTAAAAAGTGTTGAAAAGTAGTATCTCATACTGCAAAATTTAGCTTCTTCACAATCTGTTGAAAAGAAGAACAGAAGGACACTACAACCACTACAGCCTCACCCCAAGCACCTTCTATCCCACAGAAGTAGGTCGACAAGGCTGCAAAAAAATGAAAAGATTCCTTTTGCACACCGTCCTCTCATGTATTGCGACTTGTTTAAGATCCTCAACCTCAACAGGTTCATGATAGACTTGCACAAACTAAGCAGTGTGACGTCTCCATCAAGGCAAGCAACTCACCAAGATGTAGATTCAACAAACACTTTTCCCCCTCCCCCGGGAAACTCAACACAATGGAGACCATTGCTTCCTAAGGAGGAAGGATTTATCCATATGGATATTTGTGGCCACCCACCTTTTCCAACTGGCTCAAAATAGTTTTCTGGCAATTTTGGCAATTTACTATTTTTAGCAGGTTTTAACTTCCGAGGCCATTTTGAGGGCCTAAATGAAGGTTTTTCAGGATCGATCCAACTCAATTATATCGAAAGGCATGATTGAGGCCCCAAAATTAATCTCCTCGATGATACGTTTCCAACGGGCTATCATGTGCCTAAAACGAAGATCGTATGCAAAAGTTACGACCCCAGGAAGTTGATGCACTAACTTACCCAAATAGGGCCCACATGAATTTTGATGCCTCATCTCCTAGGGTTAGGTTTTTGGATGTCTAGGACTTTTGGAATTCTTGTTTATTGTAAAAAATGCCTTTAGAGCCTCATTGTAATCATCTTCTTGCGAATGCGAGTAGCTGTCACATCTCTTCTCAGAGATAAGATGCCACCATTCTGTATTTTTACAGTCATTGTACATTTCTTTCATGAATAGAAATCATGTATTACTGTATATCTGTGTTTATGGTTGCATCTCTGATACATTTCTGTTATATTATTGAATATCTATGATATCTCTTTGCATTTCTTTATTATATCTCCGCTCTCACTTCATGCCAAAAATAATCCGGATCAAACCTGCAACCAGTCATGTGGATCGACGACATAAGAAGAGAAGTCAAAGTCCACCTGAGATCCAAAAACATGACTTCATAAGTGACCACACTGGGAGAAGCACCTCGAAGAAGGACTAACCTGGAGGCAAGGGACACTCATCGGTAGAGTCCTATGGAAAGGAAGCTGTAAAATCTGAAGGATCTTCTAGTAGCAGAGCAAGCTCACATTCTCATAGGAAAGGAAAGAAGCGGAAGCGTTCCAAAATTCATGATCCTGAAGAATTCAAGAAAGCCAAACCACCCTCTTTCGATGGACAGATTAGGAAGGGAGAAGAGGCTGAAGTTTGGTTGCTTGGTTTAAAGAAATACTTTAGATTCCATGACTACTATGAAAACTTGAAGGCTTGAATAACCATCTTTAACCTGAATGGAAAGGCTTCCATTTGGTGGGAAGACCTTAGGAATGTGAAAGGAGTCCATGAGAAGGACTTGTCATGGAAACAGTTTGATAAATACTTCAGGAAGCAGTATTTGTCACAGAAATACATGGATGGGAAGACTAAGGGATTCTATGAACTCAAGCTGGGGTAGCTCACCATAGATGAATTTGTCAATAAATTCCTTGAACTACTAAGGTATGTACCCTACATAAAACATGAAGAAGTTAAAATGCATTGGTTCATTAGTGGGTTACCTCAGACCTACAGGGACAGGAGTGAGTTCGACGAACCAAAGACCTTAGAAGAAACTATCTGGAAGGTGAGGTATTTTTATGAACAGTTTGGGAGTAAGAAAAGACCTCACGAGGATTGGAAGAAGAGGAGTAGTTCGGGATTCCAGAAGAAGGGACTTAAATCCTCAAGAATTAAGAACTATGGAAAATATTCTAGAAGGAGCCTTTCTACTAGAAGTGTATATCAGCAAAATTTCCCCTCTCAAAGTGGAAATAAAACTTTTAAGACAGTCCCAAAAAAGACCAATAACCTAAAGAAGGATCCCTTAAAATGTTGGGGTTGTGGAGAAGATCATAGATTGAGGGACTACCCACACAAACAACACAATAGTAAGAGAGTATACAATATCCAATAATCTACCACCATCAATGATGTGGATAGGAGCATGCCACAAATCTATGCATCCTTGGACAATAATCAAGCTGACCACCAAGCTTCAGTAGTGGAGCTGGAAGGTATGATCGCCAACCATCTAGTTTCTATTTTAAATGAATCGGGTTCTAATTTGAGCTATGTGGCCCCTCATACCATTGATAAGTTTAAACTACAACCAATTAGACATGTTAAACCTTGGTTGGTGCGATTAGACACTCGTACCAAAAGAAATGTGGCAGAGGTCATACCAGCCTGTCAATTCATCATGGGTGGATTGCCCACCCGAGCGACCCTTAACATACTTCCCATGGGATCTTATGACTTTTTGATTGGTATGGATTGGTTGGTTACTTATAAGAGTAAATTGGACTGTTATCATAAAACTTTAGAATGTGTAAATGAAGAAGGGAGAAAAACGACCCTCTAAGGGATTCAGAAGTCTATCTCAGTGAGACAAATATCAGCCCTTCAAATGAAAAAGTATTGCAGAAAGGGGTGTTCCTTATATGCCATACAGGTACTAGAATATGTTGAGAATGACAAACCAAACCTATATGACCACCCCATATTAAGAGAATAAAAGAATGTTTTCCCAGAAGAGGTACCAGGTCTACCTCCGAGAAGGGATATCGACTTCTCGATAGAACTTACACCAGGAGTGGTACCAACATCTAGAATGCCATATAGAATGAGCACGCAAGAGCTGGTTGAGCTCAAGCTACAACTAAAGGAGATGATGGACAAAGGCTACATATGAACTAGTGTATCTCCGTGGGCAGCACCCATTTTTTTTGTGGAAAAGAAAGATGGCACACTCTGACTATGCATAGATTACAGACAACTCAATAAGACAACCATAAAGTACAAGTACCCCTTACCAAGAATCGATGACATGTTCGACCAACTGGGAGGTGCTTCCATCTTCTCAAAGATAGACTTAAGGTCTGGTTACCATCAAGTTTGGATTAAGGATGAAGACATCCACAAAATATCCTTTAGGACTAGGTATGGTCACTATGAATTCATGGTGGTGTCGTTTGGGTTAACCAATGCCCTCGCCACTTTTATGCGCTTGATGAATAATGTACTCAACAAATTTATGGAAAAATTTGTATTGGTTTTCATTGATGATATCCTAATATACTCCAAGAACAGGGAGGATCATGAAGAAAATATTAAACTCGTACTTCAAGTACTAAGAGAGCATCGACTCTACGCTAAGTTTAGCAAGTGTGACTTATTTCAGAAGCAAGTCCATTACCTAGGCCATGTCATTTCTAAGGAAGGGGTGGTAGTGGACCCCGATAATATCAGATCTATTATGGAATGGCCTACCCGAAAGGATGTATCAGATATCAGATCCTTCATGGGATTAGCAAGATACTATAGAAGGTTCATAAAATGGTTTTCCAAGATTGGTTGTACAATCACTACCATTCAAAAAAATGGGATCAAATTCATTTGGACATCATAACATGAAGAAATATTTCAAGAACTAAAATACCTACTGACCCATGCACCCATGCTAAATATTGCAGACCTCGATAATGATTTCCTCATGTGTACAGATGCCTACAAGGAAGGACTCGAAGGATTCCTTATGCAAGAGGGACATGTAATTTTCTACGCATCCTAGAAATTAAATGAGCATGCGATCAATTATGTGACCCATGACCTAGAGTTGGTTGCCATAGTACATGCTTTGAAAATGTGGAGGCACTACCTCCTGGGAAGGAGATTTGTTCTTATGATAGACCATTGTGGGTTGAGGCACTTGTTTGATCAATAGAAACTCAACGCCAAGCAAGCTAGCTAGATGGCTCTCCCAAGTGAATTTGATTTCGAAATCAAACACATAAAAGGAAAGGAAAATAGGGTGGTCAATGCCCTTAGCAGAAGTATAAAAGAGATTCATCTAGCAGTAGTAAGCACCTATGAAACGAATGTCAAGGAAAGAGTCATAAATGCACAAGAGACAGATGTATTCTTCAATATCGTGACTTCATACCTAAGGCAAGAGCCTACAGGGCTAAAGTATGAAGGCTACTAGATGCTCGAGGAAGGGTTGTTGACTTACAGAAACGAATTTTATATTCCAAACTGTGACGACTTGAAGAAGTTCATAATGGATGAACTACATAAGAGACCATATATTGGTCACCCAGGATATTAGAATATGATTGCGGCCACTAGGAAACAATTCTATTGTCCTGGATTGAAGAAATGCATAGCTAACTAGCTAGCTAAGTGCCTAGAATGACAACAAGTTAAGGCAAAACACTGACATCCAGCAGGATTGTTACAACCCCTACCAATCCCAGAATGGAAATGGGAAACCATCTCCATGGACTTCATCACTCGATTACCAAAGTCGACCAAGAAAAATGATGCCATCGTGGTTGTGGTGGAAAAACTGAGCAAGTCTACCCAGTTCATCCCAGTCAAGTCAACCTACAAGGCCATAGATATTGCCAACATCTTCATGAAGGAGATATTTAGACTGCATGGCATGCCCAATGAAATTGTATTTGACCGAGATACCAAATTCACTTCAAGCTTTTGGAAATCCCTAATGGATGGTTTTGAGACAAAATTGTTTTTTAGCACAACTTATCACCCTCAAACTGATGGATAGAAAGAAAGAGTGAACCAAATAGTAGAAGAAATTCTAAGGATGCATGTAATGCATCAACCTAAGAACTGGGAAGACTACCTACCATTGGTAGAGTTTGTCTACAACAACAGTTATCAGGAATGCTTGACGATAATCCCTTTTGAAGCCCTCTACGGTAGACAGTGCAAGATTCCAATCAGCTGGAATAATCCAATGGAAAAAATTACAATTGGACCCGACATGCTGAAAGAAATGGAACAACAAGTAATTCAGATAAATCAAAATTTGGAGATTTCTTAAGATAGACAGAAAAGTTATGCCGACAGGAAAAGAACTCCTTGAGAGTTCAAGACAGGAGATCGTGTGTATCTCAGAGTTAGACCGAGGAAGAGTTCCCTGAGAATGGGAGCCTGTGCCAAATTGGCACCTCGGTATTGTGGACCCTTTGAAGTCTTAGATAGAATGGGACATGTAGCCTATAGGCTAGCACTTCCTTCAACTGTAAAGACACATAATTGTTTTCATGTTTCATTATTGAACAAATATGTACATGATGTTAATCATATAATTGACTGGTCTGTGATTCAGGTGGAGCCGGAGGGAGAATTCCTACCAAAACCCCAATGCATATTAGACAGGAAAGAAACCTCACTCAGGAACTGAACCATTGCACAGGTCAAGGTGCAGTGGAAACACTTTGGCATAGATGAGGCTACATGGGAAATGGAGCATGCCATGAGACAGGCATATCCGATTTTGTTTACTCATGTACATACATGTCATTTTGATAGATAGAACAACAAGGACGATGTTCCTTTAAGTGGGAGGGAATTGTAACACCCTGTTTCCCCCAGTCTGTAAATATGACTGTATTGGCCAAGGAACTATGGAAAACCTAAAAGTGTGAATGTTTGATTTGATGGACTTTTGTACAAAAGGTTGATGAATGTAAATTCCGTTATTTTAATAGGAAATGGTTACGTGTTGCATGACTGCTGAAAGAGAGGATGTACTAAGAGAAAACCACGAATGCTATGAAAGGTGGTGGAGGGGACCCGGAATGGTTGCATTAACCTCCACCGAACCAGTTCCATGCTGGAATTAATTTCTCAGATCATAACAACCATTTGACCTAGGAATGAATTGTAGTCAGGCTAGTAGGTGAGAATACCTCCTCAAGAATTAATGAGGGGATGAGGCATACCACCCATCCATAAGGCTTCTAAACCTGACCACGGACTGGGAATTCGAGCCACACACAATATTGTTGAGGAAGGAAAGAAAGGAAGTGTGGTGGGAAGAGGAAGACATGTGGAAAATGCAGAGTCAAGAGCGGAAACTCTCAGGTTCGAGGAAGGACTAAAAGAGGAACAATGAGTTCTGATCACAGAAAATAGAGATTGAGCCAGGGGAAAGAGAGTAACCTTCATCCTTATCTATTTCTGTATTGGAAGAAGGAGAGTAACCTTCGTCTCTAACTTCCGTTGAGCTGGAAGTAAGAGATTGAATCTCAAAGCATCGTGGCTTAAGCTCAGGGGTGGCCAGTGAAATGAACAACCCTTTTAGCAGTCGCATCATGCTCTATGGTTCTAATAAGTGTTTTCTTGCCTTATGCTTTGAATTGTGAATAATGGATGCATGGAAGTATTTACATGTCTATAAAGGGTTCTTTCTCTGTATTAAATGATTAAGTTATGTGCATGCATTCATTCCATTGAGAACCTATATTTCTGCTTGATTTTCCATATGCCCCGGTTTAATCACTTGAAGGCGCTTTACCCAGGAATTTACATCATCGTTCTGGAGTTAGAGCAAGCCTCTCGGAATATCTACCATTTTGGTAACCTCACAAGTTACTTTCCCTTGATTCATCACTTAAATCTCTACGATTTGGGAAGGTGTTCCCTTCAGATCAGTGGTCTAGGAGACTCTAAACATGCGCCTATTTCCTTAACCAAAAACCCAACTAAGAGCGGGGATCATAGCCCAAGATTTATATGAATATCCACGTGACCCAGGTCTAGGAACCTTGGAGCTCAAGGCTCCAAGATGTCAAATTGCATGATAGTCAAGTTGAACCCCACAATTGCTATGAACCGTCGATCTATGAATGAAGATCAAGGGTGGGGAATCACTACAGAGTGTGACTATGAAAATAGCAGACGTGCTAGTCCACAGCCTGCAATTCACCCTTGTCGGTGATCTTGACAGGCTGGAATATCAACGATCCCAGTTAGACTAGAATCAAGTGAGCACTTTCCATATTGCGAAGGTCGAACTCTCTGGTAAAGAGCATGCATGTTGGGGCCCCTCAATTTATGTGAACCTTTGATCATCGTTGACCTTCGATTTGAGTTTGACATGATACCTAAAAAGCAAGGAGTGCATGGGATGGAAAAATCTTCAAGGATATCAAGCTCAGAAGAGATAGTGCTTTCAGGACTACTGACGGAATCCAGGAGACAGGCTCGTAGGAGGAGCAAAGTTCAAATCCTTCGAGCACTTAGAAAATCTTCTAAGTCGGAGTAAGTAAGAAGCTCAGGAGGAGGAGTGACAGTGGTCGTTGGATCACAATGTCGAGGATTGACAACTGTCTGATCTAAGAAAGGTGCACAAACCTTAGCACTTTTCACATGCAGGAGAATAGAACTTACCAAAGTTATGAAGTCCCGATGTAGTTTGGGACCGTCCATCATCAAGGAGGGTAGGTGGCGTATGATCCATAACTCTGGAAGTTCATGGACTAGGAAGAGGTGAAATAGCTGAAGTAAATATCAATCATCCAATCATCCGAAGTAGATCTCAATCGTCAGATCACCTAAAGTAAATATCAAGCATCGGATCGTCCGAGGAGAATCTGGACCGTCTGATCCATAAGAGACGTGGCATAGATCTGTGGATTCCGGGTAAAGTCCTGAAGTAATTCATAGCCATCATATCAAGAGGAAAGGTGGCATAAATATGTAGATTTTGGGTAAATACCCGAAGTAAGCCTCAATCATCCGATTCAAGTGGACACGCAACAGGAATCCACATACTTCGAGAGAAGGTAAAGTTTGAGATTTGAGGTTCCCAAGTCTCGGAGAGCCATAGGAGATCTAAACCGTTAGATCCAAAGGGACAGTGATGACAGATCATAGACTTCAGAGAAATCACTTCGAGAGTTTCAGATTGAGAGTTGAAACTCCCGAAGCTCGAAACACCGAAGTGCCGAAGCGCCGAAGTGCCAAAGAGCTGAAGTGTTGAAGCACCGATGGACCGAAGTAGATATGAACCGTCAGATCTAGAGGACAAGTGGTGTGAATATATGGATTTTGGGAAAAGACCCAAAGTAAACGTCAACCGTCAGATCGTCCGAAGTAAATCTAAACCGTCAGATCCGAATAACAGGTGGCGTGAATCTGTATATTTCCAATAAAGACCCGAAGTAAACGTCGACCATTGGATCATTTGAAGTAGATATGAACCTTCAGCTCTAGAGAATAGGTGGCATGAATCTATGTATTTTGGGTAAAGACCCGAAGTAAGTTTCAACCGTCCGATTGAAGCGGACATGCGACAGAAATACACATACTTCTAAGGGAGTGAAAGTTGAGACTTGAGAATTCCGAAGTCTAGAGATGTGAAGGGATCACAGCCGTTGATCCAAGGGGATACATGTGTTAGTATATTAATAAATTTGGATAAAATTCATTGGAGGAAGGTGAGAGTTGATATTTGAGATTTCTGAAGTCCAGAAATCATAAGCGATGAGAGTTTTTGATGTGACGGAGGACACATGGTGCCATATCTAGAACTCCGGAGGAAAGCAGAGGAGGAAAATTTCAAAGACCCGAAGAAGATATCGATCATTGATTGAGAAGGGTGTCATAGAACCATTGATTTGGTTGGGGAGGCCAAAGTCCCAAAGCAGGAGCACAATTGTTGATTAGAGAGAATACGTGTAAGTAGATCTTCTGCTCCGAAACATAGCTACTGAGGAGCTAGCGAGAATTTGAGAGTTGAAACTCTCGAAGGCCGAAGAGCCAAAACCAATCGTAACCATCTATTGGGAAGGTAGCTATGTGTCGATGGATCAAGAGGTCTAAGAAGGCACGTGAAAGACGGGAAATGAGGATAGATAGCATTCGTTGATCACAGATCATCGTTGAAAGCAAGAGATCAATGTTCGAGAAGAATTGTGGGGCCAGAACATGCTTGGGTCTTAAGTCTCCTTAAGCGGGCCGCAATTGAAACCACGATATTGCCAAAGGCATACGTGGTGGTTTGTAGTAAATTGCGGGGCGAAAAGAGGGTTGGTTTAAAACCACCCTTGGACACGCCTGCAATCACATATTTTCCAAGAGGTCATAACCCAGGGTCATATGAAGGAGGGGGTTGATAGAAAAGGAGTTAGCACCTGGAATTCTTCATGTCAAAAGTGCNTGGCTCCAGAATCAGAGATCCTTGATGAGAAGGCCAAGTTGGTTCCTCGATTGTCTAAATTAGAACCCGTAGAGAGAGAGGATTTATTCCTGTAAGGAGGACAAAATTCTTTTATATATATTTTAGCCCCATCGTGGGTGTGTTACAGGAGAGGAAATTTATGCACGAGCAATTTGTGAGCTTGCAATTGCTAAATATCATTGATCTTGTCAGATCAACAGATCAACGACAGATATTGATCCCACTATGGATGAGCATCTTCACTTTGCGGAGATCGACAAGGAAATTAAAGAGTGAGCTAGTTGAGTCTCTGCAATCACTCATGGTCATTGATCTTCAAGCAAGTGACACGTGTCAGGTGATCTCGTACTCTGAGATGAAACCAACAGAAGATGAGGAGTGAAGGACTTTTGAAGTTTCGAAGAGCCGAAGTAGATCCAGACCTTTGATCGAAGTGGACACAAGGCTGAAGATTCTGCACTTTGACAATAATCACATCGGAAGATGGATGGATATGAGAATCCAAAACTCTCGAAGGACTGAAGCTCGAAGTTCATCTGGACTGTCCATCAAGAAGGACACGTGGCACCAGATCCCTCACTTTGGAGACTTAACACCCCGGAAGGTATTGCGGACAAAGATCTTCCCAAAGTCCGGAAGTAAATATGAGCCCTTGAAGGTTGTGGACACACGTCGAAAAATCTGTCACTTCAAAAAGTTAACACTTTGGAGGTTTTTGATGTTGTGCAACTCGGAACACCTGAAGGCCAAGTTCAGAAATAAATCTCGGTCTTCAAAATCAAAAGGCCACGTGGAGGTAGATCTCGCACTTCGAAGATTCGACACTCTGGAGGATTACGCGTATTAGTAAAAGGAAACTCCTGAATGCTGGAGTTCTGAAGAAGATCTTGGTCGTTCATTTGCAAAGGCCTAAGTACCATCATATTGATCTCTCTCTCCGAACAATTCACCACTTTGGCACTTCATGATTTTTGCGATTAAAAGCGGTGAAAAATCCTCGAAGCCCGAAGTCCCGAATTTTTTGAGGACCGTTGATCTCAAATCAATGAGGATCGTTGATCCTTGTAACTTTCTAGAAAGGAATATCACCCGAAGCCCCAAAGTAATTGAGGATCGTTGATCTCAACTCAACGAGGACCGTCGATCTTTAGAATAAGATTGTTATTCGTCCATTCGGCTATTTGTAGGAATTGAGACCTTCAACATTGAAACGCCCATCGCTGGAAGACCCGGAGTGTCTAGTTTTTCAGCCCATGGTCACATGAGAAGCTAAAATTCAATTTTTTTTTGGCTCTTGAGTAAACTCAGAAAGCCCAATTCTTCTATTAGAGGGGCTAGAGTTGCCAAAGCACTGGTCATCCCTGTGTTTTTTTGCCCGAAGTCACACAGAGGATTTTGCGGACCTGGTTCTTTTGCACAAGAAATAGGTAAGCATACAAAACTCTAACATTTTTTTCTGTTATTTTTTCTTAAATATGGCCAACTCTAGCAATTTAGGACCAACTCAAGGACCGATTCTTCTTGGAAAGAACTATGAGTTTTGGTCTCTTAGAATGAGATCCTTCTTGCAAGCACAAGAGTGTTGGGATCCAATGGATCTTGGATATGTGGAACCAGATCCATCAGACCTTTCTGCCATGACAAACCAACAAAGATATGCTCAGGCAACACAAAGGAACAGAGAAAATAAGGAAAAATTTTGGATTCAAAACTCAGTGGATGACTCGATTTTCTCAAAAATCACAGGCGTTGTTACTTCAAAATAGGCCTGGGACTTCCTTAAATCAGCCTACCAAGGAAATGACAGGGTCAAAATAGTCAAACTACAGACCTTGAGGACGCATTTCGAGACTTTAAAAATGATAGAGTCTGAAAACGTTGATCAGTTTATGAACAGAGTCATGGGAATTGTAAACCAAATCAGATTGATTGGTGAAGCTATGCCTGATCAAAGAATTGTTGAGAAAGTCCTCAAAAGCCTACCAAAGAAATTTGAAATTGTTGTTAAAACCATCCTTGAATCCAAGGATTTGTCAAATTTTTCAACAGATGAATTAATGGGCTCTCTATTGACACATGAGACCAGACTACATCTTGAAGATGAGTCAATAGCCAATGCCTTGAAGACTCAATTCCCCTTCAGCAGAGGGAGAGGTAGAGGTAGAGGTAGAGGTCACCAAGGAAGAGGGAGAATTCCAAGTAACCATCACTCAAGTGAAGGTCACATACAACAGAACCAGAATCAAAATTTCCAAAATCACAGACAACAAAACCAGAGTCGAAATTTTTAGCCTCAAAGAGGCAGAGGGAGAAGATCAAATGGAAAATCAAGCATACAATGCTATTACTGCAAAAAGTGTGGGAACTATGAATCTAAATGAAGGAAGAAGAAAGGAGATCAACTCTCAGGAAGAGCACATGTCTGAAATCATGAAGGAGAAACCTCAGATGGTATGTTCCTCTCATGCCACAAGACTAAAGAACAACATAAAGATCTCTGGTTGTTGGAAAGTGGCTGCAAAAATCACATGATAGGTAACAAAGATTTAATCCCATGCGTTGATTCTTCAATTTCATATGATATTACACTTGGAAATGATTCCTTCATCAAAGTTCAAGGAAAAGGAACTGTACCTATTCTTACTAAACAAAAAGTAAAGAAAGACATACACAATGTCTATCATGTTCCGGATCTGATTCATAATCCGTTAAGTGTAGGAAAACTAATTGAACATGGCTATAAGGTACTTTTTGAAGGAGCATCATGTAGGATATATGATAAAACCCCCATCAGAAAGTTGATTTCTGAAATCCACATGACCAGGAATATAATGTTTCCCCTAACCCTCAAAACTGCAAATCTGATCCAATCATATGCACAAAGTGCATCCACCCCCAATGAAACTATGGTTTGACATACAATATTTGGACATATACCCTTTCATATTCTAAGTCTTCTACAGAAGCACTCCATGGTCAAAGGTCTCCCTGTCTTCAAAGAGCAAAATCTCCCATGTGAGTCTTGCATTCTTGGAAAACATAAGAGAACTAGTTTTCCACAATCCTCCACTCAAGCCAAACAACACTTAGAGCTAGTTCACACTGACCTATGTGGACCAATGCAAACAGAGTCAATAGGTGGTAGCATTTATTTTCTAATGTTTATTGATGACCTTAGTAGGAAAATTTTGATCTATTTTCTCAGACATAAGTCTGAAACTTTTGCAAAGTTCAAAGAATTCAAAGCAGAGGCTGAAAAACAGAGTGGTAAATATATAAAATCACTGAGGTTAGATGGAGGAGGAGAATACAGGTCTAAAGAATTTGCAAATTTATGCAAATCACAAGGCATCATCATGCAAACTATAGCCAGGTATACTCCACAACAAAATGGAGTGGCTGAAAGGAAAAACCAAACAATAATGAACCTGGAAAGAAGCCTACTCAAAGAGAAATGTCTGTCCAATATATTTTGGGCTGAAGCAGTAGCATGCTCAGCTTATCTCCTGAATAGGTATCCAACCACCAGTCTCAAGATGAAGGTCCCTCAAGAAGCATGGAGTGGGACAAAGCTAAATGTTGCTCATCTTAGGACATTTGGATGCATAGCATATGCTCACATACCTTCCGAATTAAGGAAGAAACTGGATGATAGAAGTGAGAAATGCATGTTTACTAGCTACAGTGAAAGTCCTGTTTTTTCGACCAAAAAATGTTTCGGCCGAAACTTTGAACGTCAAATCAAACGACACCCTGACGATGCCCTCGATTTTCGTGTAAATTTTAGCTAGACGGATATTTTTCATCCGGCAACATCTTTTCGGCCGAAAGATTAGTTAGGTCAAAAACACTTTTCAGCTGAAAGATTACTTCGGCCGAAAAGATGTTTATATATTACCCACACATCGCTCCTGCAATAGTTTTTGTGAGTTGTTAGTTAGTTCATACCTATTAGTGTATGGTGTTTGGTGTGTTGGTGAACAACGTTCCTTTTTGGTGTTTTTTGTTTGTTGTGGGTGGACGGGAGGTATTTTCTGCGGACGGGCGATGTTGTGGACGTTGGAGCAGCGGGCGGGCGGATGTGGGAGTTGCGGGCGCTCAGTCCATGTATGTTTAGATTAGATATTTTGAATTATAGTTTAGAATTTAGAATTTCAAATTAGAACTTAATGTTTTTTTTAGATTGTTGACAAGGACTTNCTGTCCATGTACATTGACAGGCCTGAATTTGGGCATGTACCTGTACATGGACAGGGCCGAATATGTCCTTGTCCCTTATGTTTAAATATGTTTAAATTTTTAATTTTTAAACATGTTTCAAATATGTTTAAATATGTTTAAATTTTAAATTTTTAAACAAGGCCGAATTTTAAACTTTTAAACAAGGTCGAATTTCAAATATGTTTAAATTTTAAATTTTTAGAAAATTTAAATTTTTAGTTAAAAATTTGAGTTTAGAAATTTTGTTTAGAATTTTTACAGGGCCTTATTCGCCCTGTCCACGTAGAAGTTAGAATTTAGAATTTAGAAGTTATTTTAGAATTTTAGAATTTAAATTTTAAATTTCTATTTAAATTTCTATTTCCGGCTTAAATTTTAAATTTCTATTTAAATTTTAGAATTTAGAAGTTATTTTTCGATTGTTGACAGGGCCTTATTCGACCTTGTCCATGTACAGTGACAGGACCAAAATGGGGCCTGTACCTATGCATGGACAGGGCCAAATATGGCTCTGTCCCCTATGTTTAAATATGTTTAAATTAAATTTTTTTAAACATGATTCAAATATGTTTAAATTTAAAAATTTTAAACAAGGCCGAATTTTAAATTTTTAAACAGGGCCGAATTTCAAATATGTTAAAATTTTAAATTTTTAAAAAATTTAAATTTTAGTTAAAAATGGACAGGGCCTTATTTTGCACTGTCCATGTACAAGGACAGGCCCGAATTTGGACCTATCCCTGTCCATGGACAGGGGCGAATATGGCCCTGTCCATGTATAGGGACATGCCTGAATTCAGGCATCTCAATGTACATGGACAGGGCCATATTCGGCCATGTCCATGTAGTACCTAAAGCAACAGGATAAGTAGATCTAGAACCAATAACAAAGGCCCAGTTCCATAGGAAATCCATACAACCGTTAAGCAAATAGACAGAGTTGCGGAAAATAGACAGAGGCCTGAAGAGACTGTAAAATTTAGGGCAGGACACAGACAAGTTATTCTAACTATAAACAATGAGACCAAGGGCTAATCATGACTACTACAGGGCCACCACTACCCTGAATAGTGCCCAAACTGAACAAAATTAGACACTAAAAACAACTATAAAGAAACATCACCATAAAGGACCTAGTACATATCACAATATTTAACAGTCCTAACAAAAAGCTTGAAATACAAAATATGTCTATAGTAGTTGCTGCAATAGGAGAAAAATAAGTACAACGTTGACAAAAACTCCACTTCTCTGCTAATAGTATTGCTAAATTAAATTTTTAGGAAATTTAAATTTTTAGTTAAAAATTACAATCATGGAAATAATAGGGATAAACGAAGTGTACAGAACCATGAATCAAACCTGTTGTAATCATACCAGCTAACTGTATAGGGTTGAACATGATGAAGTGATGAGATAATATGATATGAAAGCACAACAAGCCCTGTGAACAAACTGAATTACACTACATTCTTTTCTTAGAAGTAATTCCATCATATTCGTTCATAATGACACTAATGTTGCATTCTTATCGATTAGGGTCCTACTCCTAGTATACGATATGAATAAGACCTATATTGGTTGTGCTCATATGTTACCTGTATGCACATCTTATACCTTTTCATATTTATGGGATTGGTTCTAACTCGGTACTAATACAAATACAACAACATCCTTTACATTCAACTTATGTTAATCTACTCTACACATCTATATGATCTCAACATAATATAGGGTTATGACTCATACAAGAAGATTTGTTCATGTTCTATGATGTGTGTTTGATATGTTGTTATAACTAAGAGTAATACATATCTAAATTGATGTGTGTTTCTGATCTTTGTTGGATTTGTTGTCATTTTATGAAAAATGACAGAATYAACAKAATTAAATMTSAATTAAATATGACMRAAATAKAACADAATTAATTMTKTTAWWTMTGTTCAYGATTGGTATGTTAATTTTGTTCATGGTTGGTATGTTATTTTMTTAAGCATTTTATGTTGTTTTCTTATCCAAATAGTAAATTAAATCTTAATTTTAAAACAAAACATTACATATRATTGATTTTAGAAACTATGGTATGATCTATTGTGACAATTTTTTATAGTGTAATATATATGMCACTTAAYAAGTCMTTTCCATATGTCMATMTATAAAGRRMACACACCTATATATGACTTTGTGACATCTACAAGAATGAATATAGGAATGTATTAACATCTTCGTGTGACCATATTTGTTATCCTATTTATAAATAGTTCTAGGTAAATGAAACATAGTAGAATTATTAAAATGGGTATATAAATATAAAGTTAATGAAGAAAGGTTATAATAAACACAATTTATTTTTATATAAGAATTTTTTTTAGTATTGTTTGGAATTTTAGATAAATAAGAAATGATGTAAGTATTAAAGTTTTAAAATTTCATACTAAGTCAATATAAAGAAGGTAAATTTTCAACAATTTTGTGACAATTAAGACTCACTCAATTGCATCCTCTTCAAAATATATATCCCATTAAAACTCACATTACTATGTTTACAATAGGATATGATGCACTTACATTTGAAATTATTGTCATGATTGCTTTTAGTCTAGATTTATAACTCCAACAAAGCCTCCCAATATTACATTTGCTCCATTTTCTCCACCTCATCTTAATATAACTTAATATTGAAGACAATTTAAAAATTGCTTATATTGATGACCAAACTTATTGAATTCTTATCTTATTGATGATATTTATATTAATATAATATTACTTCACACATAATGACCAAAGTTATTGAATGCTTATCTTATTGATGATATTTATATTCATATAATATAACTTCAAATTGACAACTTATTAATTAATTCATTAATAGCCTAGACATTAGTAACTAATGTGTTTATTGAACCATAATATTG